>JAIPMN010006413.1:17374-31996 GCA_020650975.1 Apostichopus californicus
TGAAATGGTCTCCCAAATTGTACCCCCCCCCCAAAAAAAAAATCTAAAATGAACAAACATTGCAAATTGGATAGCCACCATACGTGTATAAAGCAAAGAGAATTTCACACCAGTTCTTCGACCATTGCCCTTGTTTGCATGTATGAAATTGGTACAAGGACTTTCATCGTTTTCGTTTACCTTGTTTAAAATCCCTTTGCTTTTTCTTTTTTGTCTCTATAGGTACCGTCCCTGGTCCTATTATTTTCGGTTCACTCATCGACCGAGCATGTCTTATTTGGGAGTATTCGGATTGTGACGACGACGGTGGAGTTTGTTGGCTTTATGATAACGATGATTTTGGCAGTTACGCTTTCAAAATTCTCTTCAGTTGTCGGTTTGTTACGATATGTTTCTTTGTTCTGGCTTACGTATTCTACAAACCAATATCAGAAATCGATCCCGAACAAGGACAAGAATCACCTTTCGAAGATGGAGCACAGAGTAACGCGGATTTACCGAGTAAATTAGAAGTAGATGATTCCGTTATTATTAAGTCATACAAAGTTAGGTTGGATTAGTATTATCTTGGCAAAGAGTCAAACAGATTCAGATGCGATTGGATATGTGCTGTATCTATCCATAATGAAATGTGTATTGACAATAGGTTCAGTCAAATGATGGGAGTTGTCACTTTCTTCCTTCAATGACCATATAACTGTGCAGCTCTATCGTGGTTCTTGAGTTAACCCTAAGTAGACATAACTTAAGTGGACATAACTTAAGTGGACATAACTTAAGTGGACATAACTTAAGTGGACATAACTTAAGTGGACATAACTTCAGTGGCCATAACTTCAGTGGACATACCTTAAGTGGACATAACTTGAGTGGACATAACTTTAGTGGACATAATTAAGTGGACATAACTTAAGTGGACATAACGACATGCACTAAATGTTTATGTCAAATGTTGCCTAGTAGAATCCCTTCAGAATATGAAGTGGACATCTAAGCTGTATCTGATATGGGGGTCAATCTGTAGAAGCCGCATTGTCAGCTGTAACGTGTTGTTCAAAACCTAAATTCACCCACAGCAGGGATATGTTGTACCACATTCCGGGCCATCAGAAGAAGGAGAGATGAGTGGGTCTTCGGTAGAGCGTTTTCCGGCTGTTCGGTCGACCCCTTTCATAAACATTAAAACTGTTCAAAACGTGTTCATAAAGGTGTTTGCATATGTCGATACACATTAGAATATCTCTTTTTGATATGCAGAAAAGGGTGTTCTGTAGACTTTTATCCACGTAGGTTGTGAGTAACAGAAACTACCCTACTACGAAATTTAAAATTTGGTTCTGGTAAGTTGGATACGAGGATTTTTTTGGCTAGAGATAATGTGTCTTGCGCCAACCATCGCTAAAGGAAGGAAAGAGGTGAAGGAAAAAGTTACAGCTTTAGAATCACTTATGTGTGTTTATATTCTGACGGGGAATAATGAGCAAGGGACAATGAGTTTATTGTTTTAGCATAGATTGTCAACTTACTTTCTAGGCTTATGTTATATTAAGCATATAGTCATTGAACTTATAATGTACAGGGATTTAAAAAAAAAAAAGAAGAAGAAATAAATATGTATACTATCAAATTAAAGGAAATACACAGAAAAAGAAACGAACAGAAAAGTAGTGAATTTCACCACCAATTGTAATATAAAATGTAATACTTAAAACTCAGGTTTTATGTAATTACTTTTCATTGCTTGCTTGTTAACTTTTTTTTATTTAACAATTTATGCAAAAACAATTTTATTGCTTCCGCTCATCATATCGTTCCCTTTAAGCTTTTGATTTTGTAATTAGTTGTGAAGTTGAAAAGTTAAATCATACAGTTAGTACCTCATATACAAATGATGGTTTTGCTTTTATAACAGGGAATGGACCCAGTATGTCTAGGAAGAAAGGTACTAGGGGAGGGAGCGGGGCCAAGTATAGTCAAATCGGTGAATGAGAAAATGACTACCAAGAATGGGTGCACAAGAAAGCATCTATGGTGTACTTTGGTTTGAGATACAAAAAAATGTTTGCAAGTAATTGTCATGCTAATGGGAGTTACAGAGGAGGGATCCCTGGTCATAAATGCTTCCTCTCTGCATTTACCCATGTTACTAATGTTAGAATTATTCAAATCGGTATTTTATGTTGTATTTTTTTTATAGGCATATTTACTTCAACTTGAATTCTATACCCGTAGATATTAGTTATATCCTATACCCCATTTGCTGGTTTAATTACGTAAGATAGGGGTTATTTACAGATTGTTACAAAGTTTTTTTTAAAGTAGAAAAAATTGTGACGAGTAGTCATTTTGTTTTTAAGATTATAGTTGACATAGATTGATACGACATAAAACAAAAAAATAAAGAGAAACTGTGAAATAAACTTAAATATTGGACACATTTTTGTATATGGTTTCATGTTTTCTGTTTTCAATGAGAATTGTACGAAGTCAACGTACGTTGCCAACTGGTTGGGTCACAGTGGTTATCCAGCGTTTCCGCCAAAGGAAGGTTGTGTAGGAACATTTCGTTAATGTTTTCCTCATTAAACAACATTAGCTTTTAACTGTCAACAATATTCTACAATACATAAGGTGAAATAAAATTCTTTGAAAGTGGTAGGTGGGTAAATGTGTCACGGTCTATGACAAATCATTTCTCGACAGTAGTCTTAGTATATCGACTTAGTTCCATATTAAAGGATGAGGGTTAGGGAGAATTTCAGTTTTGATATGTTTAAAGCCCAAGAAAAACGAAAATTGTTAGTTTCTGTAGCTATTCCGGTTTTCCAGATATTCACCTCTAAAATATGTAAAATCTTTGGAATGTTCCCTTAAGCCTATAACTTGAATATGCCGTCGGCGCCTCAGTGTACAGTCCTAAATGTTAATATCAATCAATTTGTTTAAATAAATTATAATAAAGTCAACTAAAATATGTTCTTTGCAGTTCATCTCAATGAAGACTCCTTGGATGACATCGAATACCATATAGTCTAGTAACGGTCTACGTATTAGTATATATAGTTCACTAACTTTAATTGATGAACTTCGGATATTGGTCCAGAGACATATTCAATTTTATTTTATGCCTTACGTCATCTTTAAATAAGCCACTCGAGGTTCCACAGCCGATACTTATAGCTGGTCCCACAATCGTGCATCAGTAATTATTACTTTTGTGTTCGTAGCACGGTAACATGTGTTACAGGTGGCATTATAAAAAGTTGCAAAGCTGTTAACTTGTTACTTATTCCCATGTGAGACAAAGAACTGCGCGACTGGACAAGGAGTCTATGAATTTGAGAATGCCTACGAGATGAAGTAAAGGAGGTACGATATCGCTTGATTCCAGTTCACACCTTTCTTTAAATTACGCCAATTTGTCATGCCGAGCACGAAGACAGACCATGTTCGAGTATATCCATAAAGGCCTACTTATACCATAAAACGACTAAATACGACTTAAGTTTAGAAACGCGTATTAATGAACTCGCACTAAATGGTTGGTACAGCAACTACTGTTCAACTTTTGTTGTCGATCGTATCAATAATTAACTGCAATACCCCCACTACATGAATGGCGGTTCACTAACAAAGACACTGGGTGTTTTCCCCTCTATTAGCAACAACGAGAGCTGAGAGAAGAAAGAAGTAAACTTACTTAACTTTTAAAACGTTTGCCTAGACCGTACGGTATTGTTCACGGTTATACGTCATCAAAAATGTATTTGTCAACAAAATGATTCAGCTATTGTTATACCGATGTATTTGTATAACCCGGTGTTTGCCACTATATATCAGTGAAGTAAAACAAACAAACAAAGCAGTCAGTTTATTATATTTAGTCATTGTAGCATTCAATTGTCGCCAATTGTAATATCTGTTATAGTCAGTCGACTGACTATAAAGGTTTATAACGTATAATCCTCAAATTGTGAATGCACAGTTCACAACGGTAAACGAAGGCAAACAGAACAAGCGAATGCACAACTGACCGTTACGGTGTTCTGACAAACTGCACAGTCGAGTTTTAGTACTAACTGTAAGTATACGGCTATTCGAACTTTAACTAAGGCTGAAGTATGGTCTGTACTTTGTGTAGCTCATAGTTTACACGATCGCTGTATTTTGTTATACATTTTTATTCTAACTAACAAAAACATAATGCACTTAAACCTCAGTACCACATAAATGCAGAATATGATATAGGCCTAAGCTATTGTATAGGCTATGCTTTGTTTTGTAACTCGACCGATGCCGAAAAGATACAAAGTCATTTCAGGAGTATGTTAACAGGCTATAGCCTTCATTTGTGCCAAGGAGGGCCGTAATCAATATTGATGTGCTCCATATGTATACAATTTTGTTTTTTGGCCATAGTATGACGAATAAGTGTTAAATTGGTTCTATATATAGTATATACATTCAGTAGGACCTACATTATAGTTCCCAAATGAAAACTGTAAACGAAGGTTGACTGATCAAAGGCATATACGTTATAACAAACAATCGCTACCGAAATAACCACTTATAGGTATACCGCAAGTACGTCAGCCTAGCATGGTATATTTTGTACGGTAGTCCTTAAACTATAGATAAACACATCTTTATTTCCAATTTATGACACAAGGCTCCCATAGATGTTTACTTACCAAGAGCCTGGGTTTCGAAAAAGTTCTTTCTTTTTCATAGGTTGTCAACGAAGTGAGCTATAAAACTCTTAGAGTTAACAAACTGAACTAGAAGTAATTGTGGTTCGAACACCGTCACAGCTCTGTCAAGCGGTTTCGAATAGTAGATTCTGCAACGCGCACCACCAGGAAGATTCGTGCTTGCATGATACGATTATCTGATATCGTTGTCCCAGGGATCTGTTATTTAGAATATTGTGTCGTTTCGCGTCGAAAATTTGAATTTGAATATGTAGAAAACTTATGGCAATATAAATTGTATTGTAGAATCTGGTCTCTCGACTGCCTCAAACTTTAGCAGACGACTCGCGGTGTTTTGCCTGGTTGTAAACCAACTTGTGCACCTTGAATCGAATTCTTTGGAAAGACACAATAAGGAGCTGATCGACAGTAACATAGTCTAAAAGAGAGCTGTCTGCGATGTATATACACCTAAATAACACACCCCTGGTTGTCCTATCAAAGGTTTAACGGTTTGGTAGTAGGCTACTACCAGGTACGTGTTATTTAGAGGTATTACATTATATTTCCGTGTTCTTTAAATAGCTGGTCATAAAGAGCAAAATTGAAACTGTTCTCGATCTGACTTTAGCTAATTGTCACAGTTACCCCAAAATTTAAGGGTATATTTATATGTTTATCTTTCATAAATCACAAATAATGTTCATCTGGAATATCAATGGGATATAACTTCAGCATCAACTAGTTGAGATAGCTATCTGTAAAAGGGTTTCATATTTATTTAGCTCTCTGCACGTTTTGTAACATAGCCTATCATAAAAAAAAAGCTACAGTCCGTGGGCTTTTGAAAAAAAAGTAAAGACCTTAACAACTTCCTGAGATGATATCAAAGGGATCGAATTCAAGTTTCCGTTCGACCTAACAGAAGTGAACCCCAAAAGAGCTCCCCGAAAATTTATCATTTTAGGTGAAGAGACCTCGGGAGGTAACACAGCAACGCATAATTGAATCAAAGTAAAGTTATCACAGAAGTCAAAAGGTTCCGGTACAAGAACAAGTTGAAGATTGGATGACAAAGGCGTACCTCAGGTCAACCTATAAAGCATCGTGTGAAAGTATATAAAAAGTGTCGGTTGTAGCAACAATTTCGAAAGGATATCTTTGACACAAACAATTACAAATCAGTTTGTGCAAACCTACACGTACAAAGTGATACGCAGTCACATCGTGGTTATAAGACGTATAGGCAGTGCACCGTGACATATTGATGTCATTGTTGGTTTTGTTTAGTGGTTCTCTTTGGACTTTATCGCGTGATCCTTGTAACTACTCTCACTGGTTAAAGTTACATCGTCAAGTTACAAAGTTTGCATGTTATTGACTCGCGGTTCCGTTCTGGTAACTCTTCGCAACCTTCCCTTATTCATTATTCCTATATCGTTAACAGTTCACACCAGCCTAGAAAGAAAAATTGTATTTGGTCGAGGTGTCGCAAAAAGCGTAGGGTTTAAATGAAATTAATACTTACAGGTTTAGTGACTTAAATCTGTCAACTTATACCTCTTTACATTTATACAGCAATTCTTTACCTTAACTCAAATCAGAATTGTTTTCTATAGCATTGTTAACCCAGAGTTCAGTGAATAACACTTGGTATACCGCGGAAGGGAATTCTATAATTATTTCCGGTCATCGTGATCAAAAGCTACAAATGTTGTGATTGCTAGACATTCATACACCTGCCTTTTGTGATTGACAGAGTATCAGTCATCTCATTAACTTTACGACAGCTTAAAACAAAAGTCCGGGAACATTTTCGTAACGTGAATACATTGGTATACTACCATTGGTATTTTCCAGAACTTTGGAGAGTCAGTTTCTTCTTCCAAAGATGGCGTCCGGTCAAGGTAATCTCGGTTACGACCGACAGGACTCACAGATGCAGTTGACTCAGGCAGAGATGAAGATGGCGTCTGGGTCCGGTCACGGCTCAGTTACGAGTGCTCCTATCACCGAGAGGATGGATTCCATGGAAAAGAAAGAGTATGATGAAGTGTTCCTTCCAGCGAAAAGGGACCCGGAATCGTGTGGCTGGTGTGCTTTAAGACCACGATGTTTTCAGGTAGGTTTCTTCTCTCAAGTTTATTGAGGGCATAGGGAAGTCCAATCTATCAAATGGATGGACTAACAATATCTCAAATATATTGTCACGATGTCACATTCAATCAGACCCGTACCATGCGGTGCGCCTAACAAGGAAAGCTATCTGGAAATAGGCCATGAAGCGACTAATCCTTTTCGTGAAGAATTAATCTTGGTATAAAGTATGGGCATATTTTTCTCACGTTTCGGACGTTTCGTAGCTTGGGAGGGGGAGGGATAGGGGTGGAGTCCAATGGCCAGTTAATTGTAGTAATGTCTGTAACATGTGCAAGGGAGTCTACCGACAGGAATGATGAATGGGGTGTACCACGATGTCTTAAAAAGATCAATTTCCTTCCTTTGCATGTAAACTTCCTACAAAGAGATCGCACCTTTATCTGGGACCTGTACGTATATGATTTAATATAGGTCTACATTTTGGCTGGATAACATTATAAACATGGACAGTGATCGGTGACTCATTGATCTGGTTTTTAACTTTCCCGAGTTAGTGAAGCATGTTATGATAATCACAGATTTCTTTAAGAGTAACTCTTTCGGAGACACAATACAATACTCATAAGACAAAGGGGCAAAAACTTCAAAGGTATATGTTTGAAATAATTCCAAATGCTAGTGCATCAACCCATCTGTCCAAGATATGATGAAGATAATGGAACTTATATCATTTACATTATTTCCTCGAGCATCATGGATAGTATATTTATATAATTGGTTACGACGAGGAGAAGAATAAATACTATTTGTGGAGAGGAAGGGGTGGTCTTCGGTGGTACCAAAATGTGTATAAAAGGAAAGATGCAAAAACTTAAATTAATAAAATAAAAGTTAGAGCGAGTTACCAACGCGTCTGATATTTTCTTTCTTTCCCTTTTTCTGCATAGAAACTGAATAACCCTATCATGTTTATGATATTCCTGTGTGCATTTGCTATGGCACAGAGTGCTACCATCAGCGGCCTGGTCCTGGTGAACATAACTACTCTGGAGAGAAGGTTTAACCTACCTAGCACTCGTACTGGGACTATATCGAGCTGTTTTGATTTCGTTGTGATGGCTGTTATTGTATTCGTTACTTACGGCGGCGAGAAAGGGAACAAACCAGTCTTTATTGGGACCGGAGCCGCCATTTTTGGTCTGGGGTCATTTTTGTTCACACTACCACATTTTTTGAGTGGAATGTACCAATATGGAGGGGTGAGTATGAGTTTTATGCTGATTTGGTACAAGTTTATACTCTACGTTAAAATATTACTTAAGGCAGAGTTCTAGTTTTGATATATCATTGTTCATGGAAAAGAGAAGAATTTGATTGGTATAGTCTTGTTACTACAACGGTCCTTATTTGCCAAGATACTCACTATTCATTAAGATTGATGGTGACGTTAGTTACTCAGAGCAGGCCTAAATCTTATTAATGCGAATCCATCGTTTTATTAATGTTACTAATTCAACTAAAATATGTTGTCGTAATGTAATATGAACAACAGAACACCCTAGGATGACATTCAACACCATTTGGACTTACCAAATTTGTCATTTGAGGCCGTATAAAAGTGCTATAGTTTCCTATTGTGATTTGTGTTGCATCTGTGGAACTGGTCTAATGGTATGTGTGTTTGCTTAAGTAATCCAGCCGTTTTCATTTATGAACTTCTGACATTTAAAGGTTCATTTCGCAAAAGTTAAAAGTCATATAGCAATGCAACGTGGACTAACAGCAGTGTTTTAAATTTTTATTAATGTTCAACAACATATGAAAATCATATTTGTTGCAAAAAGGATCTAATTAATGAGCAACCGTTCAGTGACGATAGGGAAATAAATATGTTATGCTTTTCAAATTTGTTCACGTTTTGTGAGACAATTGCTTATCATGTCCATGCCCGCCGAACTGACCAGCCAGACTGCAGCTAGATAGGACATCGCCTATCGAATACATTTATTTTATTTTATTTTAAGCTCAGAGGCCTACAACATAAATTCATCCTATCACTGCAGTAACATTGTAATTTTCATCATTCAATGCTTTTCAAATTCGACTAATCGTGCGACGAACATTTATATGCACTAATGTAATGTGTATACTACATAATTTAGTTGAATAGATCTTTACAATTGTACTGCACATCAGATGATTATAACCTCGAAAGTTCAATTTTTAAATCAAATTTCCTCAGATAGCGTCAGATAACCAAGAGTCTATATACATCTACCATTGGCCTTCTAGCATTGGGTATACGAAATTACAAGTTGTTAAAGAGTAGGCCTAATTATCAGCTTGTTGCACCATTTAAAATGGTGCAACTATGAATGAAATGGAGTGCGACTATAAATGAACTCCTCGCAGCGTTTTGTTTTGAATTTTGGAAATACCACGGTATTTAAGTTACAAATATATAGATGTATAAAGAACATACATACTTAAAATTAATGTTATACATATAAATACTGTTTTCTTTTAAACCGGTATAGAAGAAATGCTCGAATCTTTGAAATATCTTCAACGTTCTATACATGCTGAAATCTGTTATTTGTTTGATACAAAATAATGATCACTTTTAGACCAAATATCAAATTCGTGACATATAGGATATTTCCTTCATATTCCAACTTTATCTAGAATTTAATTTGGAGAAGTTTTCCTATCAGGAAATATTTGCAGTTTACTGGACTCTCAATCTCTCTGCGTTTGTACAAACCTTGATTGGCCCTTCGCAAGAAAGAAAGAATTATATAGCTTTGATGTTTGGTTACTCAGGAAACCCTGATTGTTCCTGTTTTGCGATCTCTTTTGACCTCATATCATCCCATGAACCGTTATAGTCAAAAACATTTCTGCAACTCGTGTGATGCTTTTTTTTTTTTTTAGGACTTTCATACGGAAGCTTAAAAGTGCCATCAACATAAGAAAACTTTGCCCCAATGAGTAAACATTTCTCAGTAAATTGTTTATATAACAAGATATATCTTATCAAAAATCAGAAAAATGTTGGATTGCTCTGTTGCATTAACTGAGCAATTTAGCATTTTTCTGCAAAATGTTTAATTGACTACTTATCAGATCTAGCCAAATTCAACATTTGTCTGAAAAATAGTCAATGAATGTCACAATGAAGCTAAACCTCACAGTTCTTAAAGTGCAACTTAAAGAACCTTTGTCTAGTTTGGTTATAAACTTTGAAAAGACTATAAGCGAGACTAACTCAAATATGATATGCCTACACAATGAATCTATAGGGAACGTACAGTAGGGTAAATAAATCTACATGTTATCACTAAAAGTCCCACTCCAACCACTGACAAGATTACACATCAAATGATGCTTTCTGGGGCACAGTTGGAGTGTAAATAATGTCGATAATGAGGTCTCAATTAATTTTGCATTGTACGGAAGGGACTGGAGGTTAGTATGGGTGTGGGGGCGGTGTGAGTGCTTACGTCCCCACACCCATGGATCCTTTTTCTCCGTTTTAAGAAAGTTATCGTTGCACAGTTCTATATCAAAGCTGAATCAATGTCATTCATTTGTCACATCCTCCGTCAGGCTGACATCTCAAATATTTCGATTGCCACAAATTTCTGACATTATCACAGCTAGGTTGTAGAAGTATCAAAACCTAGGACTATATGTGTCGTTTAATATAAGTTTAAATCTCCACCAGTTTCTTTGATGTTTCAAATAACGAGAATTGGTTTAGATTGGTCATGAATACTTGACCGAATATGTGTGCCTTACGAAAGTGCTTTTAGAGGATTGAAAATGCATGGTATGAACATATAGTACAAAAAACACATAGGACAAGTGTTATTGTTTTTTTTTCACGACTTGGTTCAACCTATACTCATAAAAAGGAACAATAATCTGTTTTGGTTTAACGAAACCCGAAGAATTAACGGAAAGGGGAATAATAGCAAATTCATTTCCGGAATAGCCAACATATTAATTATAATGGTACAAGTCAATGATAAGCCGGTCGAATTGAGTATTGTTTATAGCTTACCTCTGTTGATGACTTACACCAGAACCCAAACAAATACAACTTCCCCATTGCCCTTCCCCGACGCCTCAAAAAAAAAATACAATGAAGAGAGAGGAAAGAATAGGCAGTGATACTGTTAAACAGTAACGGGTGTTGACGAATTGTTTCCCAGTACAAAACTATTCACACGTTCTAAAAGGGAAAACAAACTAATACAAATAAACGACTAAGAGAAGAACAACAACATCAATGACCTGCGGAAGAATGTGAAGTGGTTTGGGCCAGGTGTTTTGCAATACTTACTTGTAGTATACAAAAAAAAAATACAAAGGCGATATCTATAATGCTGTGACATGATCGTAGGCAAATATAATTTTGAAAAAGGCAATTGAACGAACAAAAAGATAAACTTTACAAACTATAGCACACGGGAAAGTGAAAATGTCGGCGCTTAACTCTTGACAATTGGAAATTAGACATATACTGTCTTATAACAAGGCCCGACTTGCTTTAATTTTCTGAAGAATGGTGAAATAACATAAGGAATTTTCGAAGTTTTTGAAGTTGAGAGAAATTGTGCAAGTTGTAACGCAAATACATAATTACATATATAATTCAAATTAAAACCTTACAAGTTTAAACTCACCCAAAAGAAATTCCAACACTACTATCATTTCCAAATTAAAAGTTGATTTTGTTTGATTCAAATTATTGTTGTTGATTTTGTTTTTCTTTGCATCTCATGTGATGTTATCAGAATTTTTTTGTTTAATTCCCCAAAAATGTGTAAACGTGAAATCCTTAAAAGGTATAGTTCCATTATTTTGGTAATGTATATTATTTTTTGTCAATATTTTCTAGTCAAAAAAATAAAGACTTGTAAAACTTAATCTTGTTCTGCTAACAATTCTCTCTAGTTTGTAAAGTCATTTCCGTAGCACCTCATTGACATAAACTATTCACCGTTGCAAGAAGTTTAACTTCAGGTGACTCTTAGACAAACCACCAAAACAGGAAATGACGTAATGTGACCTATGAACAGGTTCAAAGCCTTGAAAAGTGATAAAACCCGACACGGTCTATTGACAAACAAAGTAATTGAAACGCCGACTGGTTTTATGATTAGTTTTTCAACAGATGATACGACACTTACAAAGAATAAGTACTTCGGGGAAATTCGTCGGTTTGAAAGAAAAAAACGTTTCCTTAAAGCTCGTAGTTCATTCGCGCTATATTGGTTTACGAAGAAGCCATACATTGGCTGATTAACAGAAACCCTTTTGAATTTTTGTCAAGGACAGAACATACAGAAACCCGAACAGGGATCATGAAAATGAAGAAGTAACGAAAACTAAATACAAATATAAATCAAAACCAAAGTAAGAAGGAATTTTTAAAAAAAATAGTCGATATCGGTGGGCTCTGCCACTGAGTAATATGAGCTTAAGTACTTCAAGAAAGTAACAATGGAATTCAAATGATTTCGAGATGAAATCGTCTTTTGTAAGTCAACAGCTGCATTTTTTTTTTTTTGATAATTTGCTTACTTAAACGATCCAGTAGAATGCTTCAGCAACTTCGTGGATATAATTCCTTGTTAGAAAAGAAGTAGCGGTAGAGGGGGGGGGGGGGGAGAAAAGGGACGTGGAATGGGCGGAAACATAATACCTGATCCATTTTTCTATCCACCAAGCCCTTTGCAAAATAATATCAAGTACCATTTGTTAACTTAGTCCACCGCAATTCCGATAAAAACGATAAGCTAACTCATAAACAGGAAATGTGGACATATAATCCAAGGCAAAGGTGAAACCCATCCACACCTTCATATTTCCCGAAATTTAGGTAAATCATGATGACTCCCACGTTATCAGAAATAAAGGATTTGTTTGATCTTCGTGGTAAACAGAGATCTTTTCCTTTTGCCCGGGCTGCTTTGACTTGTCAATGGGAACTTGGTCGACAAACATTCAACTTAAGAAAAAATGAAATCACGTGTAGAATAATATTTTATATATTTTTGTCTTTATTTTCACACATTTTCAGAATGTAGAGGACAACTTTTGTGGCCTGAATCGAACAGCGGATCTGAGTTGTGACGGAAGTGATGACGGTACCGTTGAGAGTCTTAGCCAGTATTTTTGGGTGTTCGTAGCGGCACAGGTCCTCCATGGTCTCGGCGCGGCTCCACTGTATGCCTTAGGACAGACATTCCTCTATGAAAATATCAAACCTGAATCATCTTCTCTCTATATAGGTGAGGAAAACTTTCCTTCCCTTGACCATAATATGTTAGATGTTTCATTTGTATATTACACTATAACCTACAATTAATGTCACTGCATTTTCACATAGCGAGGACAGAAAAAGTCTGTCGTTTGTTTTCACTTGGCTCGGGGAAATTCCGAAGGCACGAAGCATGTGATACACGTTTGAATCGAGAGAAAAAAATAAAGGAGCATTAAAATTCAATTTAGTAACATATAAAGAGTTATTATATGTACCCCCTTCCTTCGCTCCCCACAAAATATCCCTCCTATATTTGTTATATTCGGAATGGATGTACAATTATAATGTATATATCTATTATCAATCATGCTGTGTAAACGTTTTCTCCCTTTTCCATTAAATTATGATAATAATAAAATGTTGAAAAGATTAAGGTTTAAACTCTTGTATCAAGACACAACTCACACAGTCGCTACAGCAGTCGGATACCACCGCGCGCCACATATAGGTGTCCGTTTGGAAACCACTCATTAGGTGCGTCCACAAACCGGCATACGCCACTGTGTTTTCAAGTTATCTCGCCGGTCCCCATGTAAACACCTGAGTGAAATGAGGCAATGAAGACAAAAATGACTTGCTCAAATACATACCGTAATGATCTGGGTAGGACTCGAACCAGCAATCCTTAGATAGCACGTCCATAGCCATTTGACGACCACCACGTTCGACTCAAATGAACCGTCCTTGCAAAGGCTTGCATGGACGAAATCTTCTGAATAATTCGCTGCCTTGTCAATTTTATACGTTAGAGAACCCATAGGGTTTCAACACGTCAAGCCTGAGAATTTGGATATGCGATGTACAGACAGTATACACACATACTTAGTTTATACTCGTGTTCATCAACAACGTCTGTATCATTATCATAGTGCTATATATGTATTTTTTCTTTTGTGACATTTTGACAGGTGTTTTCCAGGCGGCGGCTACATTCTCACCTGCTATAGGATTTTTAGGTGGCGGGATTTTACTTGACAATCTGTATACAGATCTATCTGTTGAAGAGTAAGTGAAGCGAAAAGAAATAAGTTTCAAAAGCTAACATCAGCCAAAGATAGTCATAATTTGAATTTAGCAAGTAAATGTTTCAAATTATTGGGAAGAAAGATTATTAAGACCGTCGAGATTGAATGCATAATGACGCTTTAATAATACTTCCTGACGTTAAAGTAACATTCCCTTAAGAAGAAGAAGACATGTTTCCAATGCAAATGGGGACTGAATGATCCACAGGACATTTGGGGATATATTCAAGTTGCCTACTCTGTGCAGTGACGCATCTGACTTAATTAAGACGCATATCATTCGACACTGAATTAATACAGTGAAATTTAAAAGAAAGAAAGAAGACAGACGATTTTTTGTCTCTCCGAGCAAAACAATACATAATTTTATGACCAATATAAATATACCTATATATCTGTATATATATATGACTATATCTAGCTATATAAATATACCTATATATCTGTATATATATATGACTATATCTAGCTA
>JAIPMN010006415.1:0-15839 GCA_020650975.1 Apostichopus californicus
TCGTGACAATCGGCTACTCGAAAGTCCGATAAAAACCACATAAGTATAGCCTTTACCTGCGCCTGTACATTGTTAGCCTTGTTCAACGAGTGGTACGTAACTACAATTGAAAAAGTGAATTAGCCATTTGCATTAAAAATATGCCCCAAGAATTTCGGAAAACCCATGTTGACATACCAAAAGTCAAGCAAAACAATTAAGCTACGCCACATATATATATGCTAACTACAAAGACCATTGACAGTAACGTTAATATCTGCATAACAGTAGTACAGCCCTCTAAACCGCGGATAATTTTAGTGGCAGCCTGCCATGTGGTTAGAGATATAAGTGACTATTCGGTGAAAATTTTATGCAAGCTTATTTGCGATACAGTTTCAGTTTATTTCTCCACATCGTATTGCATTGTATGAAGCAGAGAACCTTCAAGCTGCTGTATAGCTCAGCCCCGGTATGATCATGACACGTGTACTCGACAAACTTTTCCAGAAACGTAATTGTAAGAAACCCTTCCAAGAAAACATGACCAATCGCTCTACACCCCCAATCCAGTGATACATGATATTGAAAAGGGATGTCTACGATCTAGCTGGCTAAAAAAAAAGTACATATTCGCTGGAGTGCGAAAATTGCCCTACAGTCAACCGAGAGGGAGTTTAGGTCATGTTCTTCACAAGTAGGATTATGCTAAAGCCTTCCTGTATGTTAGGCTCTGGTTCACTCTAATGTGCACGTGTACAAGAAGTTAGATTGTGATTTGGTTTCAGTTTTTTAGATTTTTAAANCTTAAAAATTCAGGAAACTTGTCCATGCAAAACATGATTCTTGCAAATAAAACACGATTAAGGAAGGAAATATGAATGTAAGTACTACTTTTATTCACAAATAGTTACGTTTAAAGCAGTTTTTTATGTGAAATTAGTGCCGGTCGGAAGCAGTGTTTTTCATCAGGAGTGGTGGGCGGAAATCCTCCGTGCTGGTCGGGCCCGCCCAGTGCCGACCACCGTAGCTATAACGCTGGTCATTACTGTCACCTCCTGTTATTCCTCTACAGTAGCTGCCGGGTGAAGTTCACTCAATATTTCTCTTATGCAGTCGACTGCCGTGTGAATAGAGGTGACCGTACACTAAATCAGAAATGACATCTGACTCGTGCATCTTAAATGCACAAATAATCTGTTTAGATCAACTCAAGATACTGATTGACTAGAGAGCCAAACTTGTCCTATAGCATGGTGGGTCCATTTATGAAGCACTTAAGACTTTGACTTGGCAAATTTCACTCATTGTTGAATAAATTTCTCTCAGTTCAACACATGTATATATGGATTGATTTTATAATGTGTGAGCCACATTGACATCAACAGTTAACATATTTTGACCAGTGAGGTTTGTACTTGTAAGCATTTGTGGAATTGCAATTGAAAGTCTGAGATGAAAGCACATACTGTACTGGTCACATTACCTTATACCCAAACTCACTCTTAGTACTGTATGGCAATGTTTCAATATAAATATACATTGTTTTCATCAGTTTGTTTCCTTTTCCTTTTCTGGCAGGTAATGTATGCTGTCTTCAATTTGCAGTAATACCAGCCTAGAGCTACTTGAGACACCATGAGTTATCTGGCTAAAATACTCAATACCACTTGGAAGTCTGTTGGAACTCATAATGGTTATAAACTGTCATCATTGCTCAAGAAAGGATCCAAGACACTGCCCATAGTGCAAAGGTGTAAATTTTGTGGCAAGTCAATACATCGGGAAAATCCAAATGGGATAAAGTCTCTCAGGGTTGTGGAGCTTAAAGACAGGGGAATATTGCAAATTGCTGGAGTTGATGCAGCCAATCTGCTTCAAGGAGTAATAACAAATGATATGGAGATGCTTGAAGGAGAACAAAGGGTGAAAGCAATGTACACTATGTTCCTGAATGCACAGGTAATAATGGTTTGTTTACAATATATATGTACTATACATGTATAAATGTTCAAGTGATGATGGCTCATGTACTGCAGCTGGTTGCCGAATGTTATAATGGCCAGCTGTGTATTGTATCTGGTTCGTCTGTGTTCATTTCATTGACTGCTCAAGTAATGTACTGTGGTTCCACTCAGGTTTGTAGGTGGCTTGTGAATATAATCTACTGTAGTTCCATAGTGTTAGTGATGGCTCATGCACTGAAGTTGGTTCCTTTATGTTCAGGTGGTCATGATAGCTCATTGTAACAAATGTTCTCATTGGACAGCCTGAGCACTCATTTTGTTTTAATCTAATAAACAGCTCAGGCAATTTGTCACTAAATGTGTAAATCCGTTTAATGGCAATATCTGATTCATATTAATATTTTGTCAGTATTTGTTACGCTTAACTTTAAGAGTCAAACCAGTTTGATGAGAACACATTCTTCCCCATTTCTGATCAAATGTTATCTGAAACTGAAAGTGCCACTTTTTCCATATTGAAGTATGTAACACCCAAAGCTTAGTTCTGTACAACCCCAACCTTTCTTAACGTGTATTATATTACAGGGTAGAGTCCTTTATGATGCTCTCATCTATCGTCATGACAACCCAGCTGAACCAATGTACCATATCGAATGCGACACCAAAATCTTGCCAGATCTTCACAAGCATTTAAAGATGTACCGACTGAGAAGAAAGGTTAGTCTGATTGGGTGGACTGCAAAGAATGGATAAGATTTTACCATTTGAACCTGAAAATGAAGTAACGACAAAGGAATAGCATCTGACATGTTAGGCTCTTCAAACTGCATTTTTTGGTGTTGGTGTGTAATTTAGCTTCTTACTAGCCATGTAATATCCAGTGGTAATATTATTGAGTTAACAAACTAATGAGTTACTTTGCTTCAAATGGGATTTTACTGCACGTTCTACTAGTATTGAAATACTTATCAATTTCAACTCAAAAACCTGTTTGAAATGTAGGGGAAACAAACTCAGTATGATAGAATGGTCTGCAATAAGTAAGAATTCACTGTGCCAAAAATGGAAAGCTGCAGCTCTGTTAAAATCCTGCTGGAACCAATATCAAATCTCAGCAGACTAACAGTGTCTGTTGTGTGAAATGTGGAGCACAAGAAAAGAAAAAGATGGACATATACTGGCTACAGCTTGGTTGCAGTGAAGCTGCAGCCCCTCTTTGTCCAACTTTTGACACCGTGCTCAAGGATTGTTTGATTTTCTCTCGTCTTTTTATTGGAAAAGTTAGGAATTTCCCCATAGAAAGAATTGCTGCATATATGTAGCCTCTTTCTCTATATTCATTTCAGGTTGAACTCTGTGATGTCAGCTCGGAATTTAAAGTGCGGTGTCTTTTCGACAACAAACAGTTCCCACCATTCAACGGCTTTTGGGTCCCAGACCCAAGACTGAGCACCTTCATGTATAGATCTGTGACACCTTCGAATCTATCAGGTGAGAGCACTCTCAATTTACAGAGTCGAATTTAGCATTTGAGGAATGTTTTGTAAGGATGATTTCAAGGTCACTTATTTTCGTAATTCTTAGCGGTCTTCTGAGGCATTTGTCCAATTGGAAGGAAGGCTGCAAGTTTACCCTCCTTGCAGTAGTGTAAATTGTCAAGAATGTTTTCAAAAATTGTCTTATATATTAGGAATAATGCTTCACGAGTCTGCTGGTGTGAAATGTGCCGACATTGGAAAATACACACAAGCCTGAAAAGAGCACAGAAATTTTGTTGACTAGATCAGGGTGTCAACCAGTGTCATCAGGGTTATCCAGCTCAAAGTTGGTGGTGATATCTATGTAGCTATTTTTTGTTTGCTACCAGTCAGTTTTCCTATTGTTTATTAACTTAGAAAAATATTTATACAGTTACATCTAAAATGGAGTATACATTTATATAGCCACACATTGTGCTTGCAATACGTCATCTAATGTCACACAAATAAATGAGAGCTGTAAGAGAACAACACACCAAGCCAAAGCTTAAAGTACAGATGACGTTTAAAATTTTCAGTCCTTGAACAAACGAAATGTTTCTCCTGCAGTCTCAGATGTTGCTGTAGGGGTAGAGGTAGTTTCCGTGGACGAGTACAGACGATACAGGTACCAGCTAGGTCTGGCCGAAGGGGTCGACGACCTCCCTCCTGGTGATACTCTGCCACTGGAGGACAATCTAGTCTTTCTGAATGGTGGTAATGTTGATGCAATGTTTCTTTATGGTTTTTCATTTTTTTGTGGTCCTTAAAACTGCATTTGGGATTAGTTTTGCTACTGTTTCTGCTGTTTCCATACTCAAATAAGCATATCAGAAAAAAAAAATGTTAGTTAAACCAAGTCCACCATAATAACGATAGTTACTAGGTGTAAATCAATAGTTTAATTAAAAAAATTAAAAAAAACATTCCATTGTGTAAAATGTTTGAGATTATATTTTGGAACTAATGAACTGAGATCTCTTGCCCAAAAAAGAAAGAAATAAATACACCATGGACTTGTATACACCATTTGTGAAATGTGTTTTACAGAGTGCATTTCTTTGTCCCACAAAATGTTTACAGCCTTTCACCCAGGAATAGCTTTTCAGGCTGGCTTTATCATTCTACATACATCTTGCTAGACAACCTCACTTGCAAAATTTTGGATAAACGCAACAAAAATGGCCTATATGAAGATTTCTTTGTGTATCCAGATTATTCTTGAATGTGACTCACAACTAAATACTTCACCGCCTCTGCGTTTTCTTGAGGTGGTCCGTCTAATTTATTATCTGGACACCCAACTCATCTTCACAGATGCCAATAATATTCCATAACCGTAGCAATGTCGTTTTATAATATTGACAGTGGATTTCAGCAAAGGATGTTACCTCGGCCAGGAGCTAACTGCCAGAACACACCATACAGGAGTAATTAGGAAAAGACTTATGCCTGTGGAATTGAAAAGGTAACACATAAGTTTCCAAGTTAAGCATAAAAGTCATTTACATTGTTTATCAAATTACTATAATCAATTAGTGTAATCTTCTCCGAAATGTTATTTAGTTTCGGTAGTTTGGCAACAAAAGTTTTAGTTTAAGTTTCCGGTTGCGAAAAGCCAAGAAATATTTTGCTAGAACCGGATACAAACCAGTGACCTCAGAGTTAACAAAGATGGATAGCGTGGCAGAACAAAGGGGTTGTAAACAAAAGGTCGCTAGTTCCTATCCCGCTCTGGCCAAAAATGTCTTGCCTCTTTGTAAGTTTATTTATAACATACCAGTCATTTTGCCATCGTTCATTGACATATTCCATTAGTTTGTCATAAATTGAGAATTCTTTTGTGGGACCTGAAAAGTTCCTGCAGAAAATACTTGTGCACCTGATTGATAATTTATGGTAATTTTTTCCATGTTCTTCTATTAGTTCCTCAGATGTTATTCCAGCTGGAAGTGCAATAAAGACTGAAAAGGGAAGGAATGCCGGAAAGTTCAGAAGTCAAGTGGGAAACTCAGGTTTAGCTCTGCTGAGAGTAGCCTATGGGTGAGCAAGCTTGAGACAAACCACATAGAAGTGGATACATGATATTTCAGGACTTTTATAACGCTTTTGAGAAATTTCTTTAATTTTTTTTATATGGAATGTCTGTGTATATATGTGTAGAGTTTGTCTTGATCACTGTGTATGGGGTGAGCGTGATGGCATATATAATGTATAAAATCGTCCACTGATTGGTTAGAGGGATCAAATTTTTGTCAAGCACCAATCTCTTACCTGAAAGTTTTTTTTTACATTAATTGAAACCGTAAAAATGCTAGAGCGACTCAGCCTGAGCAAGTAAAACTTAATGTAAATTTAACCAACAGTTAGGGTAGTTTACTCTGCTAGAGCACGTTCTGCTTCTCCACATGTGCAGTAGCATCGTAAAATAATAACTTTCCCAGCTTGATTTGTTACTATTAGTGCTATATGCCTTTTTTTCAAACCACAAGCTAGACAGTTTTAGTTTTATTCATTTTTACAATTTTGGTCACTTGTTTTTCATTGGACATGTAAAGACAAACTCTAGTCCTCGTTGCTTTCTGTCTGTCTTCTTTAGTAGAGGAGAGCTGTTGCATGTCGATCTCCCGAACGGGGCCAGATGTGAGATGGTGGCCCACATTCCATCCTGGTGGCCAATCGACAAAGATCTTCTCCAATGAATCTGGAGGTACAAGTGAAAAACTGGTAAAACTTTCCATCCCAGGTGCCACTGGCAGTCTGACCGAAACTCCAGTAGATTCATTATGGCAAGCCATGGATATTTAAATTTTACATGAATCATCAGGGTAGAAGACGAAAATGTATTTCATCTTGACGGGAACATTCAGTCGTAACAGTAGTTAACATTTATTGATACATCTCTTACCAGCATTGTGTTTTCAACTGGCCCAATAACAATGAATCTTGTGCCATATCAAGTACATGGTATCGACAGGTATGTTTCTAATACAGTGGCGGATCCCAGGATTTCTTGTATTATAGGGGCCTGCGGAGACAGTTTGTGGGAAGATACCACCGTAAAATAGCGGTGAAAGTGTATGAAAGTATCTGTCAAAAGAACGAATGCCATCGCATGAAGGGTACTAACTTTTTGCCCCTGTGTACCTTGTTTTCAGCAAAACATTGTTTACAACTAATTTTTAGTTCCACAAAAGAAGAGTGGAATTTGCCTTCTGTTCCCTGGGTGCACCCCTGTGTTAACTTTGTTGGATTGGCAATGTAGATCAATCCATCAAGACGCTATCAGCTTGCTTAACGACATGTTTGTCACTGTATTGCCCGGGCAAGATGTGTTTATCTCAATAAGGGCGTACATCATGTTCCCAAATGTGTTGGGGTCAATTTTCTACAGTACTGCCACGTAGTATTGAAGTTCAGAATTGTATGGGAGAGGGGTATGGTGGTGGTGCAAGAAAATGTTCATTTAATTTGTGAATATTGGGGTAAAGTTGGGAATTGCCTACCCCTTATGTCTCTCCCTACATAATCATACAAGACGGTCGCATGTGTAAATATTTATCTTGTGGCTGTGGAAATGTAAGAACAAGTCATACATAGTACCTCCAAGTTCAGTGTGCTAAAAAAATCTGCAGATTATTTCTAAGTATCATCTTGAAGGGTTCAGACCCTCCTAATTATATATCCAGACTTTTGAATTTTCATTTCAGGTTAATAGTCTTGTGACTCAGTGGATGTAAAATGCTTCCAAAGTGGCTTAAAAATGAATGTTAAGATTTTGAGCATGAAAGACCTTCTGTTTTTTAATTTTTAGCATATTTGGGTTTGATGCTGATGATGTGAATATGCAAATATCTGTGCTACATTGGTAGAAATGTACGTTTGTGTGAATCTGCCAGCACCCATGACAATCACGATTCTTTGAATATCCGCAAAGAAAACACCTCTGAATCTGTGTGTAATTATGATTTATACCACTCACTGTGATGAAAAAAGTTTTTGCATTTTAAAAAACATGGATAATGAAGTGTATGGCATTTGTTTCTAGCAAGTGTTAAAAATTAATTTGACATTTTGTTCACTAAATATGTGAAACTGACAATCTATGCATATTCAAAGTAAAAGCAGTAAATTAAAGTAGTTTGGGTTAAATCTGAGCAGGATTCTCACACTAACATAATTATATATTATTAATATACAACTTTTGCATGAAAATGCATGCCTGTGGTTCACATGTCTTCTGAAAATCAAACTGCATATTATCGGTACTGGGGTTTAATGTTTGTGATGATGTAACATTGGAATGCTGCCCTCCGGAGCAAACTATTTGTGTCTATTAAAATATATATAAAATTGAAGATTGCAATATACAAGAAACCAAAAATTTAGTACACAGTCAGTGACATGTACAGTATTTTCAATGTACTTTAAGACTTTCTTGTTAATAATGATCAACATTGGTCAGTTATCCTAACACATGGTCATGCATTAACAGTTAACACCCCATGCATCCTCTCCTTAGACCCACTCCCACCATGACCCTGCTACATTACAACAATTCACATCAAGATACAAATTGAATCTGCCTATTCAGCCTATTGAGGATAGCTTGTAACTGGAGTGGATAGGCCCCCCCCATCCCTTACAATAAAAGAAAATGATGAATGGATGCTGATCCCTGCAAATTCTGCCAGTGGCAACCCACAACATATCAAAGGGAAAACCGCTTGAACCATTGTATCCTAAAGATACCGATGCACAATAAATTATTTCAAAAGTTTATTTTGACTTGAATGCCCATGATAAGTGGTATCTTATTTTCCCTCCAAAGTTAAACCTTCTCATCAAGTTCCAAGTAAAGAATTGATGTCCTCTGTGCTGCTAGCTGGGAGCGATGATATGTTTTCTCTCATGTCTTCGCTTACTCTCGCGATGCGGGAACCGCATCTCGCAGTAACGACATTTGAACGGCTTCTCGCCGGTATGAATCCGTTCATGTTGGGCTCTGGTGGTCTGATCCCTGAATCCGTTTCCACAGAACCGACACTTGTGAGGTCGATCCCTACCATGGATCATCTCGTGCTGTTCCTTGTGTTTGATCTGGAGGAACTCCTTGCGGCAGTAACGACACTTGTGGGAGACTTCGTGATTTATCTTTGTCTGGTAATCGTTGAAAGGTTTTTGACAGATTCTACAAGCAAACTTTGCACATTGTGTTTCTATCCTTTTCTGGCTCAGGTAAAGTTTGGAAGCAACTCTGTTAGCATTGCTGTATTCGCTTTGCAGATTGCAACGGTCCTGTCCTTGAACGTGATGATCTACCCCTGCTAAATTTCTTGACGGCTGATTATTCCTTTGGGTTAAACTGGAATTGAAGGGATGCACATCATCGGCCTGTCCACGGTGAAACATTTCAGAATGGGAGATCAGCTGCAAGATACCTGTTTTCTGTTTAGATAATGGCTGAGGTTGCAGGAGCACTACAGGATGAAAAAAAAAACGAGACAACATCGGTATAATATCGGCATAGTAACCACTATTCCATATTCTGGAATATCATCAACAGTAATAATCATTGTTACATGTAAGCATCATCAAATGGTTTAATATTATACAGTGGGTGGGCACTAAAAGAATCTTGGAGGGGGCAGGGGGGGGCACCATTAAATTTGGTACCCAATCCGCTCGCCACAGCACTAAAGAATGTACATACTTCTGTGCATTGTCCATCTGTTATGTTGAAATATCCTATCGAAAGTAGTCTATGGGCCTTTATAAACTCCCCAAATTATTCACGTTTTTTTCTTGTCATACATCTGTAGGCTGCACTTAAAGGGGTGAAATGCTCTTTTGTTTGTCCTTATGTTTTTTTCCCCTTTACTGATATTTGCAGTTGCTGCATTGATTTTAGATAGTTTGTATATAAAGAAATGTATCACATAACATTGAAATGAAAAATGTGAGCAAAAAGGCCATCATAAGGTTGTGAAAATAACTATAATTATTGATACATGAAGGTCACTGAAAACATTTACACATAACAGCTATCAAAGAGTAATAATTAAAAGTTAATATCAAAGGCCTACTAACTATTACCCAAATTTCCCAATTTTTGGCCGCTTGAAGGACTGAAAGAATGGTCGTCCCTGTCTCTGTTACAAAAATATATATAAATTAAGTTTCATGCATTGCTTTTGGTTAAACTTGTATTGGTATTAAAACCCAGAGACCGATGTAGTTCATTAGCTTTAGTTCATTTAAAGTAATAAACTTTCACATCAAATAATAGTCCAAATCTATGTAAATTTTGATTTTATTTAACTCCTTAAACTTGCTGTTTACAGTAGGTGAGAGTAACAGCAATTCAAAAACACATCCGTGGGTGACAAAACATTAAGAGTTTGAGACCAACCAGTGGCATAGCTAGGGTCTCAGGGGTTCCCGGTTCAAAGGTAACAGTGGGGGGGGTGACCCCTCATCCTAAGGCTACTTTATTAAGTGCATTTAATTAAGCTATAAATGTAAAAAACATTCTATTATACTTGACGTGGTCAGTTGGTTCAAAATATCGTAACCATACCCTTACTTGTCCCAGGACATTGGGATGTCCTGATTCAATGAACCGCCTCTGTGACCAACTTATGAAATTATTATTTCCTCATATTAATATCTCCTTTAAGGTCAAATCTTTGACCATATCTGTAGTTTTATCAATACTGAAACCTGATTTTAAGTAAATACTTTGTGGGTTTGTTTTAAAGTTCAGTGTCCACCACCACTTAAAAAAAGTTTTGTAAAAGTATTTATTTTCATGATTTTGAATGTGTCTTTCTGTGTTCCCGGAGATGCCCCTGCTGTTTGAAAGCACTGCCGCATGTAGGGCACACAAATGGCCGCTCCCCGGTGTGTATGCGGTTATGAACCGTCAGCGCAGACTGCAACCGGAAGGTCTTCTTGCAATATCCGCATTGGAACGGTCTAGCTCCTGTGTGGATTGAGTAATGGGTTATTTTGTTGCTCAGCTGAGCAAATTTTTTCCCACAAATTTCGCAGTGGTACTTTCTTTCTCCAGTATGCTTTGTCTCATGTATTTTTAATTTGGACCGGAAGGCAAAATTGGCCTCGCAGAAGTTGCACTTGAATCGGGGCTCAAATGGCCTACTCCTTTGGCTACCCAGTGGCAGCCAGTCAGTTCCAGTGGTTGGATCATGTGTTCCCGTGTGCCTAGTGTTTTCCTCTATGCCAATTGTCTCTGTCCTTTCAGCCTCTTGTCTATGATATTGTTGATCGGTGTTTGAAGGGTCAAATGTTGCCCTGATCCTGTTGTTGCATTGTGGGTAAGCTGTACTATGGACTTTCAGTTGTTGGCTCTGATAATTCTCGTCATGAATTGGCCCTAAGTTGGATAGAAATAAACGAAACGATAACATTTCTATCTATTGTGAATCAATTCTTTGTTGTGTACAAGGTCATTGTGACTTCATGTGAATAAATAAAATAAAAAAATGAAAAAAAAAGTAAATAAATGAAAAAAATACAGGGATTTGTTATTTAACACCAAGAAGCTTTATGGTTCCTTAGCTAGATGATTACAAGAGACTTCTGTTGACTATCATGTGTTGTTGTAGGTCTTCACTATCAATGTTATCATTGTAGGCAAGCTATGAACTGTCACGTGATACATGTCACATCCTTAGCCACTTCTGTATGTCTGTTACATTCAGCTCAGTCACAGTTCCAACTCTAAGTGTATACAACATGTTATTATTACCTTGAAGTCAGGTGAGTGAGTGATACAAATGAATAGGTTCCACATTCACACATTAAAGGCATTGAAGACTCGCCATCTTTAAAAAGTTAACTTTCCGTTGCTTGCAAGTGAAGTTTTTCTCTTGTCGCTACAAAATGCAGAGTAATGAAACGTGATACCTAGTTATCTTTATAGCTGGACCTGAGATGTCTATCGCTGTATCGTTTGTACACTGTGCTGTGGGTATTGACCGCAGCTGTACAGTATGTACTGACTGTACACTAGTGTCTAAGTACCGACGGTAGCAAGCTGTGTGTGTATTTTCTGGGATCGATGGTAGTGTCTAACACTTCTGTTACACCTCATTCAAAACTAGGTCAGATTACCAGCATTAGAAGTTTCTTTTGCCCGAGTCTTCACACCCTTTAAGTACTGCACGCATGCCTCAGATAGGAAACTAAGAAAGAGCAGCTGTTTGTAAGTTTCTGGTTTTCTTGGATGGTTTGCTTGGCTACGATTTGCTAGTACAACAAAAGGGATACTTTATTTTAGAGGCTTTCAACTTAATAATTCAAGTGATATGTCAGGAATATGGGAGAAGTATTCAGTCAACCATGTTACTTTGAAGGTTTTAGCTACATTCTTTAAGTCGCAATGTGTTCTTGTCAAATTTGAACTTCAACCTTTCCAGCTTACTGCACTAAAAGCTCAGTGCAAAATAATACCGTTCTATGCAATTTTCATATTACTAATCATTATTTTTACTGAGTTATCTGTCATTAAACATTTTGAGCTGAATAAAATTCTCCAGATTGTAGATTCTACAAACTTCTATCAACATTTGCAAGCCCCACCCAACAAAACATGCTCCAATCAAATCTCTCTTTGTTTATGACCGTTAGGCCTAGGAAGTACTTTCACTTTCGAGGCTAGCCTGTCTTAGGTCATTTCTCTTCAGTACTATCTTTCTTTCAGTCTACCAATGTAGCTTGCAAAATTGTGTCATTTCCTTCCATTGCAAGGAATAAACAGGTGTTTTCAGACGTTTCCTCCGTGAATTTGGGTAAAAAAAGTGGACGATACTAGTAATTATAGGTTACATTTGTGTAATGAACATGCATACTGATATGGGCAGTCGCAGTGACCTTCGGGTGAATCATTCGCGCCAAACGGGCTACAGAAAATAAATTTCTCTTTTTCCATTGCAAGAGCTATTCTCCATTAAACCCACCTAGTCTGTTTTCCGAAATTCATCAGCAAACACGTATTGAGACTTCAATTACTTTGTTCAAATCCAATGGGAGGATGAACGCTTACATTCCCAAATTTGTATAGCGCCCCCAAATTCCGCATTTGGTTAGCACCCCCAATATCATATTTGTATAGCACCACCTTCTTGAAGTCTTCTAACATCATTCCAGTTCCTGTTTGAATGCTAAATTACAAGTAGACAAGATAGAATTCAGCAGCAGCAATAGCGCCATCTTTTTCTAGCATACACGTATACAAGTGAGTCTGATGAGAAGGATACTGATACAGCATTGGTGACCAATTTTTGGAGGGGTAATAAATTGTTTAAAATTTACCAGCCTAGCATAGAATCTATGTATGTGTATGCTAGAAATAGATGGCGCTATTGACTTTTACTCTAATTCAACATTTGCCCTTTGCTGCTGAATTCTATCTTGTCTGCTAGATAACCCCCATAAACACCTGAGGAAGAGAACTGTATTGACCTCTACAGTGCAATTGGGGTCCGAACTGTACTCCACATAGTAAACGCTGATCAGACTTCCTCAAGTTGGACTCTGCAATAGAGTAGGATCAAGGGAGACAGACTAAAGATCTTATCTTGTCTCTAGAATTAATTCTGAACTGGATGTACAAGGGTACGATCCCTAAATCCAAACACAGAAGTCTCTGTTAACTTCATACAACAGGTATACAGCACCTTGAATGTGATGACCAAAGCAAAGCTAATAAATGGATCCAACAACCTATGTGATATTATAGTTTTCACTAGACTACTGGACAAACCTTAAGCTGTAGTTTGAATTGTTCTTGTTTTCCTGAACGAGGAATAAGGTTGGGGTGGGGGAGGGCATGGATGGGGGGGGGGAGAATGGGAAGGATGTGAGCAACAGTCTATATATTTAATGCCAAACAGCTTTGGGTGAAAGTTTCGACCCCCTTCTCCTTTTACTTAGATGAAGCAGAGGTCTTGTCAACAGCTTAACAATCTTACATGGCACAGAGATGGAGAGTGACCACCACACCATCCAGTGATAGGATAGGTCATGCTGCATATATGAATATCACAAAATGAGGGGAGTAAAAACTATAGGACAATGGTATGAATATCATGCAATTATAAGAGTAAATATCTACAGCATCTATTGATAGGTTTGATGAGAAGCCTTGTCATGCATTTCAACCGCTTGACATGCTAGTATACAATACCATTGTACTGTAATATTAAAAAATATTAACGATAAAATTGTAAACATACATGATTGTACCAAGTAATATTATATATGAAACAATATTTATTCTGGATTTTTTACATTATATTTATAGTATGATACATTATATTATTGTATTGCGCAATCTGGTGTGTATTTAGTCTTCCTCTGTCATTCCTCACAATTAAGAGCTCATGATACTTATTTACAGTTCCAGAAAAAAACATTCTTAAAATACTTTGTCTCGTTTGGTCCATTCTAGCATATATATCTCTTTGTGGCCTCTCCTTAGTATAGATAACTGGTCACATAATTTCTGTTCAATACCAATGTACCAAACTTTGGTATTGATATTTACCAATCATTCAATTATTAAAGAATCATAGATTTGTTGTGTTTCTTTGTATGTTCCTTAACATGTCCCTGCTGTTTGAAAGCCTTCCCACATATTCCACAACTATACGGCCTCTCTCCAGTGTGAATCCGCTCGTGAGCTTTGAGCACCGATTGCTGCCTGAAACGTTTCCCACAAAATGTACACTGAAACGGACGGACGTCCGAGTGGATTTTCTCGTGGGTGATCTTATTGCTTTGTAATCTAAACCGTCTCCCGCAGATGGCACACTGGTAACGTCTCTCCCCCGTGTGTTTAGTCTCGTGTATTTTGAGCCTCGAGGGGTACAAGAACACCTCGGAACAGTATCTACATTTGAGGTTAGGCATTCCCCTCTCTTGTCTTATATCCTCCCCCTCCTCCAGGGAGGGGGAGTTAGACTGCTCATTGAGGAGGAGTGGTTGATTTACTTCTGGAGGTGAGGACCCTTCCATTGGCTCTAGTAGTTGGTCCAGAAGTCTATTTTGATTTCCGTCTTGGGGTTGTGGGCTTGATCCAATACTTGATTGGTCATTTAGTCCTAATTTGGGACAGAAAATACAGGAAACAGATGAGGACCTCTATGAATTGACGTAGAAAACGGAATCTACTGATGGGGGATGTGAAAGGATGATCTTTTTTATGCAAAACTTGTTGAATATGAGCGCCATGGATATACAGTAATGAAGATATTGAGAAATGGTGAGAATGTGATAACAATTTTGGTCTTTAATGCAACGGTTTGTTTGTGTAAATAAAGGTTCTACAAATGTTTTTGAAATTAAAGTTGTATTTGATGAGCTGTAAAGAGTGGTACTGTACTTTCCCTTCACCTATCATCCCTTGTAGGGGCTACAGCATTTATACCCATATGAGGTGAGAAATAGGCAATGGGGGGCGGGGGGAATAGGAATTCCTCTGGGACTTGTAGTTGTATTGAATTGCACATATTTGTTAGTATTTTTAGGCTCGTCTTGGCCAAGTCATTTAGGCTTGTCTGAATGTCTGAATAACGCCACTGATCGGTACAATACACTGAATGGCTAGAATTGTTCCATTATGTACACTACAGAAAAAGAGAACCCTTGAATGCAGGACACAGAGAACTCGAGAGAGAGAGAGAGAGGTGAGGGGGGGGGGCAGGGGAGGGGATGGAGAAGGGCAGGGAGGAATCTGATGGAATGGACATTCTTAGCCGACTTTGAAAATTGCACTTTTCTTGGTAGTTTGAAGATCATATTTGACATACAGTATATGTGGCTGTACACCACTAGGTTGTCTATCCATTAGGTTTGAGGTATGGCCATGCCACTGACCAGACAGCAGATACTCTAAGTTACAAAAAGTAAATAAAAATTGTATATATTATGAGAGTTACCTTAAAGTAACAACACGGTTCAATCCATGAATGTCCAAACATGAATATAAGACATCACAGGTAAAGTCAAAATTAATTTCAACATTGATCTACATGATCTTTATTTGGTCTTAGAGCTTTCGCTCTTTCGAAAGAATTCAAAACAACTCCATTTTTCTTTTATACATCTACTATCTAAGATGTCTCCAGCAGAAATGATGATCCTCTTTGTGTTCACTGCAGTGTTTACTGTGCTTTAAATACATGTACTCACTTAACTGTAAATACTTAAAATTTACTGCAAAATCATGATCCTATCGGCAGGGCCACATTAACCCTCTCGGGCCCTATAGTACTTTACAATACATGCTTGGGGCCTTCCTGTTATTCAGTAATGCAGGCACAATCCAAAACTAGGAAGTTCACTTGGTATA
>JAIPMN010006416.1:0-12514 GCA_020650975.1 Apostichopus californicus
AGGGGGAGGGGGGGGGGGACATGTGCGAGTGGATGCGTTGTTGCCGGGAAAGTCGTAGAATGGGAATTTCTGCTGCGCTGTATGGTGAAGGCAAATTTCATGGTAAATGCAAAATGGTGTCCCACTCATTGGTTCTATAGCCTGGTACATTTCACGTCGGAGCAGACGGTAACGTCTGCAAACTATACCTGTTCCAAAAGAGTGATTTTCAATCTATAATCTATAACCTCAAATTTTTCATTTTTAACTCAGATTCAGTTGTCGAGATTTCGTGCTATATATACTAACAGAACAGGCTTAGTATAAGCATCTCACACTGTTCCTTCGAAACCACCGTACTAAAATGTGATAAATTCATAGTAAATCCGTAACGAAATTGAGAGTTAACACTCCTAATCTGAAAACGTTTAATTATCGCCTCCATGCATGGGTAAAATAATTTCCACCTGTTGGGTTTCGTATACTTTTCTCCCGAAATTCCACTTCATCCTCATAGAAATCGTAGGTTGAGTATAGAATTCTGTATTAAAACAATTTTACTGGAGACTGGCTTCCAAATGATAAGATAATTAAACTAGCATGATACGTTATGATAGCGATAGCGATAGATCATTCAGCAGTCACCAATTCATTACCAATTTCCTGCTCTTTTCATTCTTATGATGTTGTCATATTTACAGTTGTTTTTTTGGAAAGGATAGACAACACAATTGTTGGCAAACTGCTTATCTACTGCAGAAAGCCCGTGTACTAGGTAAATACTGTAAACTATGTGACATCTGGTTTCGTTGGTGCATGTTTTCAGGATCTGTCGTATCTAGAAGGAAAGGGATTAAATGGGATTGAAATACACGTTTTCTATGGCTACATATCCACAGTCAACACTTCCAAGATTGAAACTCCCAGTTGGGCGATATTAAACGTTCCTAACCACACTATTTCGAAATAAAATTCTTCAATTTTTCATTGGACTTCTATAAGTAACCGCCCGATACAGTTCGCCTCAGCAGAGAACGTATGAGGAGCTGACGCCTTCGCATCATTCTACCCACATGAACTTAGCATCCAAGAAGGGAACAACTAAACCTCCCCCGCCCTTCTCTTTTTCTTCTCCTGAAGGCCTATCCTAGTTGATCTATTCTTCCACATTCACAGAGTTTCCTTTCTAATCCCTAAGAACCTGCCATTGTTACACCCCTCAGCCCTTAATCCTCTCATCCCTCTTTCCCTCTATCTAACACCCCCCCCCCCCCTTTGTTGTTGTTGTAAAATTAGGCATTCTAATTTTTATATCATTTTGAGATAGCTAGACCAATTATGAGCATTAACATATGAAGACAATTTTCACATTTGATATGATTCGATGATAATATGATTTTTAGAAAAACAGCTTGGTTCACCGGATGTAAATACTATAGGGAAAAAATGCAGTTAGAAAATAAAACATTTAAAAAAAAATCAGACTCAGTAACTAGTATTGTGTCTTTTCGAATATGTCATTCATTTGGCACCCAAGATTTGGTTCCAACCATGTATGATCTATTTAGCCTAGGTGTAAAGTATACTATTTGTTAGCACGAACATGATAAAAAGGCAAAATATATGCTGGTAGTTACCGATCATTTCTCTGGTGTTGACGTTAATAAGTCTTTCATGTTTCTATCTGTACATGCGTGTTCGTATGTACAATTCAAAATTCATTCAATCCGATCGCAAACGTCTAGTCCGTCTTATTTACCGTGTTTAGTGAAGAATAAAGGAGTGTACATGAGATATTGGATTTTGTTATATGCGTAGTGATTATAATCGCTTCACTTACATATCACGGTATTTCGATAAGATTGTACTGGACTGATGTAGATCCACATATACTGCAGTTAAAATGGTTTAGCTGAGATTCATTTCTTGAGATATTATATCAGGGCTGCATGTCCTACTAACATGCATGTGACACATCCCAAACTTAGTGCAGAGAGTTATTACAACTTCCTATATTCTAATTCTATATACCATCTTGTCTTTCCCTTCAGGACCACAGTACCACGGTACTGTGACGTCATAATTATGGTATGTTCCAGCAAGTTCAGAATTAACAACTTATACATTTAGAAACGTTTCAAAATCGCATCATATGAAGTGTCGTATAGACTTTACTCCGAATGCGACACTGTATAGGCCAGGGGTTCCCAACAGGATGGCGCCGGGCCAAATCCAGCCTGCAAGAGGCCCCACGATCTGCCCACAACCTAAACTTAATCGGGCATGCGGGCCCTTAAGGCTTAAGCTTATATACTCAGTCCTGGCCTACTCGGTGCACATCGCTCAATCTACAGTTGTAATATAAATAATGGTTGTCCGGATACGATTAATGACGGAGAAATATACACTGCGTTCACCAATTTTCTGTTATAATTCCTAATGCAATCGGAAGATTCATAATTAAGCAATATGAAGAAAGAATTGAAAAGACATTAAAGTAACTTTAAATTCTCTTTGGTTATGTACCTATACAGCTCCGTTCGTCCACGTGCTCCTCAACGTGACAAATGGACGTATCCTGACTATCCTGGGAGGAATTCTACTTGCCTCAGTTTATGTTCTTCAAGGAGGTATTCACTTAACATCTACATGGCAACTCTTTGGGCTGTTAATATTATCCGGTTAGTATAGAATATCAAAAGAAATAGCTTCAATTATGAAACTTAATGAAGATAACTCTTCCACTTGTAGTTGCTGTTAGAATACTCTAGGTTATCTGACAGTGTTGCACTAGTCTATTCATTATATACCATGAGCCAATCTAGGATTTAAGAAACAAAAGAAAGTTGATATGGTCATACGGTTGTTGAAGCCGACTCCTATGCAGGGGGATATGGGACACTTCCCCCACACCATAATATTTAGATTTGAAATGGTATTCTGAGGCATATGTATAGGCTATCAGTAAGGTATATAGTATGCAGACAAAGGTTGTTCATATATAACGTTTCCGTTTTTGGTGGGGGTTTAAAAAAGGGGTGGATGTATACCCCACCTCCACCTGGATCCGAGTCAGCGTACTATAAGCGTAAATACCCACATATATACTAGATAGTCTAAAACAGTTTTCCTATAGTGAGTAATTTACCAATTATTTTTGTGAACCTTGTGTCTGGCAATAATTTGGATGATCAATGCATTCTGGGAGAGTACATACTTCCGGTAATAAGGGGCAAGGTTTTAAAGATCTGCTTTATTGGCTCCATTACATAATCGACATGCCACTATCGTAAATCGACCCAAGGCTCTACAATTATAGCCTGCATAGTTAACACCATTAGGCTCTTTGTGTAAACACTGTGTGGAACTATGTTTATGTCTACAGTGTAGTTAACCATACAGTGTTCACACAAAGACCCTCATATAATACAAGAAAAATATGTGGCAGGCGTTGCAGACTAATAAGTAAAAAGAGGTTATTTTACCACCAAGGCAGGTCGATTACGTAATCTCAAGAAACTTGTCCATGATAGCGTGCTATAGTTGGGGTCTATACAGCAGACCTTTAAGCTGTATAGGAATTAACTATTAGCTATCTTATTTGTTGTAACTTTGTTATAGGTTACGGGTGTATCATGAGAGGAGGTAAACACCTAATTTGTTTTCTTTCTTATGTTTCTGCATGCAGGGTGTTATCTCCTTCGTTAATCTCCAAAGCTTCATAAACTTCATTTTCGCAGCTAACATAATGTTGTAACTTGTAAATTTGATTAATTAAACTTGTATCAAATTGTGGAAAAACAAAAGAAATATCAATGATGGTTTAAAATCGTTGAAATATCTCTCTCTCTTTCCACCTCTGCTCTCTCTCCACCTCTCATTCCATTCTATCATTTTTTTCCCATAGGAATCGGACTTGGGTTGATCAACATGACCACAGTGGTGCCTTTCAAGGATTATTTCGGCAAAGAAGATTATCTCATGGCGTATTTGATGAGTACATTTTCTACCAATGTCGGTGTTGCATTACTTCCTCTCTTATTGGAACGCTTGATAACTATATTTGGCTATCAGATTGGGAAGTTTGCATATGGTTTTGTTACATCTGGTGCTATAATTATATCTCTGATTATACCCAGTCCTAAGCCCGCTACATTTAACGGTGAATTTTCAGATACAGAATTTAAGCCCGAAGAAAAGGAAACGTTGCCATTATTCGACGAAGATTCACAACTTCAATCGAGTTGTGACGATACGAACAAGTTTCTGGAATACGCACAACTAGTATATGGACTCTTTAAATGTCATCCGGATTTTTTCTTCTTACTTTTATCAGCAGTCTTTAACGACATGCAATTCACAAGTTGGTCGATGTTTCTAGTTCCGTATGGAGAGTTCTTTCAGTTACCCTCAGAAAAAGCCGTTTTGTTATCTACTTTTGGAGGGGCGTCTGGAATTTTTGGAAGGGCTTTTGCAGTCTGTCTGATATATTTTGAGATTCATAATGTCCTCATATTATTTGGTTTGCCGTCTTTCCTTGTTACGGTCGCTTACGTCATTAGTCTGTTTTTCGAAGACTTCGTTAGTTTGGCGTTAGTTTCTTGCTTGAGTGGCTTCGGTATTAGTATGCATCTTGGCTTGTCTTACAGCATGCCACCTTTAACCGTATGCGAACATCACATGAATACTGCTGTTGTACTGAAGTTTATGGCGGGCGGGATATTTTATCAGCTGGGTGCAGTCATTGCAGGTGAGAATATACATTATGAACAATTCTTTATTTTGATCAATATATGTGACCATGCATGGTAGTGAGTACATATGATATTAAGGTATTCACGACATGTATTTTACACTCACTTACACTGACACATGTATTAGAAGATCTCAAATGTGTATCTAAAGGCTGTGTTCTTTTATGAAACCCTCTGTAACATAATTAGAACATGGTACACAAGCACATAGTAGAACAGATATACCACGGCGTATACATCATATCTTACTATATATAGGGCGCACGCATTATGGTTGATGTTTGTATATATTCGTTTGTGAAACAAAATTGCAATTCCATACACGACGACGAATGGGCCATATTCTACTGGATATGCCGCAGTTCATAATGTAGTTGTGGCATTTGGCGTGGCCCACGGTAACTGCATGGGAACAGAAACACGCCATTGTTTTCAAGTAAATGCTGATTGTCTACAAGTCTGTTCACAATGTAGTACCTTTATACATCGCTGATATATGCTTCAAGAATATATTCCGACCAGAAATCTTTGTTCAAATGACAAGTTACTTCTCAGGGAATCTAAATCCAACCATTCCTGGGGTGGGGGGGGGGTAGATCTTTTTCACTTGCTGCACCGCCATTGTGGAACATGTTACCACTTGAAATTAAGACGGTAAGAGTGTCTCCTTCGTTACAAAGAATCTTAAAACTCACCTTATGAGACGAGCTTTTGCGCATTGAGCGCCATTCTCTGGGTGGATACGTGTGCATGATAAATATTTGCTATTATTATTATTATTATTACTATTATTTATTTATTTATTTATTTTTTATTATTATTATTTTTATTATTATTATTATCAATATGCACTGGATGTATAACCAAAACAGGAATATTCTCTAAAAATACAACCCCAACATATAAATATGTATATTGAAGGTATACATATATCCATAATAGTAAAACGAATTGAAAGTATACATGATATGAATATATACTCAAAGAATACATTATAACAGGAATATTTACTGAAAGTATACTATACACAACATGAGTGTGCACTGAAGGTATACTCCATACAACAAAGAGAGAGCCTCAGTGGTACGTCGTCATATCGTTATTTGTCCATATTTACCCGCCAATGTCAGTCTTACATTTTTATACAGTCACAAATGAATTGTTTCAAGATTAAATCACTGGTATAGTGATTAATGCGACGCCGTAATGATTGGGACTTATTCGTTGTATATACTGGGCATCTAATCTGCACAGAATCACACCATCTGTTTATAAATGATAATATACATAAAAGCTGTCCATAATTCCGACCAGTATATGTTAAAGATGCGGGTGTACCATTAATCATAGACAGGAACCAAACCATGACAGACAGAAGATTGAAGAATACGATAAAAGTCTAGTGTACATGTACCTAACTACATAACTTGAATATAAAGTATAAAACTGAACAGTTTAAAAGTCCTTTGTTTCAAAACTTGCAAACTATACCAACGTGTTTCATGTAAGAACCGTTCATTTGATAAACTCTCTCACAGCGGCAGAGAATACCCTCCCTTTAAGCCGCTCCCCTGCAGTACCACATAACATGTATAATATCCCCATCCCCCACCCTGATAATAAAAAGATGTCTGTTGCTCGATTGGGTCAAGGAAGTATACTATACAGTTGAAGAACCAACAAACAAAGAACCTTTGAAACAAAATGCGTTGCCGCCTGTAGGTTACACTGGTTACTATATCATTGATCCAAATCCATAAAATCGGATAAGATCGAACTAGGGAATTATCTTGATCTGTTCTGTACAGCTCAATGTTGCTGTTACCTCTGATTCCCACATACTATTTGTCAGCCGTCATAATCGTGTTATAACTTTGAGGTTCCGGAGTTACAAAGTTTTTGCCATCCCGATGGACTTTTCATAAAAAAAAATGCTAGCAGGAATTGTCAGGCAATGGTTCAAAACATTTAGGAAACGCACAGACTCTCTTAAACTGGCTCGATGTATGTATGATATTGTAGGTTTTAATTTCCAGACGTTTTAATATCAAAGTCCTGCAGAGTTATATGTTATCAGCAACGCGCGCTATTTTTGATGCTATTGGTTATAACTTATGTATCTTCATATATAGCTTATATTCTATATAAACACGTGGACGCTTTTATCATTTCTGTGCAGAGAGGTGTAAGTTTGCATGAATAAAAATGCCAATCGCAAGATTTGAACCAGAAAATGGTTAACGAATTCTCAAGCAGGCCTACATATTGAGCTTTAGGGCTTAAATCTAAAGGGATCGTTTTTGTAACTCAATCTGTAACACTTCTCCGGTTAAATATACAAGCATCTATATTTTGTATCATTCTTGCTTTGACGCGTTGAACAATTAGACGCGCGATGTTGTTGTGTGCATGTGATTTCAATGATATTTGTTTAGTTGAAATATCATTGAAATCGGTTAGCTGCACCGCTACAAATACCATATTTGAATGAGTTTTTGGAAATTAATATTTTCTTTCCTTTGTAACCCATTGCACAGGTACCATAGCGGAAGTCACTGGATCACTCCGATATACCTTTGCGTGGTTGGCTGGATGGGGATTTTTAGAAATCATTATTGTTGTCATTTGGTCAAGTTTATCATTTCCGAAAACAGTTTGTAACTACCACAGTAAAGGTAAACCATAAGGGTGAAAGGGAAAGAAGCATGGGCGGAATGGCCTAACGGCATAAAGACTGGTAACCGACGTGCCGCTCCATGGGTCAGAGCCTCAGAGGCACGAAGACTGCCGTTTGGTTGAGGTTTCGAAGGTGCCTCTTGGAAGTACAAGGTGCTATTCGTCCGGTCGCCAACTGTGTCGCTTGTGTCAAGAACCCAGCACTGCCGGTAGCAATACATTTTCATTTACTATATCTCAGACAACACATTCATTTAATAAATACAACTTGGATTGTCTCAATGAGTGGTAATTCTGTATAAATTGTCATATTCAAAGTTGTTTCACTAAACTCGACTAACGCACACAGAACTTAGTGCTCTTGGGGACCCGACTTACACTAAGATGCGTCTTAGTAAAGTACTGTTTGGATCTCGGTTTTCACAAAACTGTTCTTCACTAATAAGACGTGTCTTAAGATGCGCACATGTTATTTTTGTTGAAGTGAACGATGCTATGACCTTTGACCGCGAACAGTTTTAACAGTTCATCGCACGAACGGTCTCGACAATTGCGAGAATAGGAAAGGTAAATTCCAAGTAAAATGCATTTTATATTCACTATATTTGGCCAAAACTTTTGTAATATTAATATTTTGACGTCAAATAGAAGGAGGGACTTATCGTGCCGTTGTCGAGACGTAACGTTGTCTCCTTCATTGTCATTAATAAGCTACAGTGCAGACTTAATGGGACCAAATAACCTAACCACATTTATCGCTTGAACCTTAATCCAGAATAGGCCCAGTGTTAGCAATAATTAGTATTAGGCCTATACTAGGCTTATGTTTTCCGAGTCCGGAAGCCGCTATAGGCTGATCGCGTGCGAATCAGCAGAGAGAGACTGGATGCAACGTCTTCGCACCATTCAACCTCATGGGCTTAGCATTCAGGAAGGACATGACTAACCTTTCTTCTGCTCTGCTCCCCCCCCCCCCCATATCTACCCTTGTTCCCCCTGTCACCACTCTTCTCGTAGCTCTACGACAATTTTTACCTGAAATTATTACGTAGAACGTTACAAGTCTTCGCGCGCAATCGAAGACACCACAAATTTGTTTTCAGCATGTGTATATTTGTTCAAGGAATCATTAATTAACATGAACTGTGTAAAGACTTCGTATATCAGTGAACTACACAGGAGATGAATACACGCTTTTCCTATGTTGCAGATGTTCGCTATAATATCCATGTTCAATTTCCTCTGTTTTTCATTCAAATTTGGAGGGAGCTTTTCATTTCTATTGGAGACAATGTTTATTTTGTTGTAGACGAATTCATCTACGAACGAGTAAATATTCGTTAACAGTGTCAGTTTCAGATTACTTTCCTCCACGGAGGGTGAAAGAGGCTTGTAAATACAATCTTATATGTAAATATCAATTAACAAACCGATATGTAGGAACAAGCATATAAATAAATAAAGTAAGTGAAATGTCGAAAAGTGAGTTTGAGAGTTATTTGTTTCACTTCGTATCTAGCCACGAACTGTATATTGGCTAAAATATACGTGACTGATATAAATTCACATATTTCATGGTCTAGTTGAGATTCAGTTGTTGAGATGTTATATTATGTTATACCAGGGATATGTAACCAAACACCTAAGATATCCCTGGTTATACCAGTGGCGGAGCTAGGGGTATTGGTCAGGAGGGGCGAGAATGGTCTGTAGGGGCGCTTTCGACACCCTCTAAGCGGAGCGCCACCACAGGTTGGGGCGTAGCGTACAGAAATTTTTTGAGTAAAGATACTCCCTAGATCGCCGGAAATGACCCTTTCCGGGCCTGGCTAATTTGCAGATAAACGAAGAATCAATAGGTGTCATCGCCAAATTACACCAACAAAATGTGACAAATGTCAATAGGTAGATGAGAGCGCAATAAAAAAGTCAATAATCGCGAATAAGTAAAAAGTGGTAAACAGCTGAAAAGGGCGCCAGCAGTCCATTTGAGTCCGTCAGGGGGGGGGGGGGCATCCGCCCCCTGACTGTATGGACGCTCCGCCACTGGGTTATACTAACACTAAGTCGATACATCTCATCTTTCTCTTCGGGTTCATAGTACTACGATATTGTTACGTATATTATCTTACGAAGTTCATGCAGTACAACGACTACCGTACTTTATAAACGTTTCAAAATCGTGTCCTATGGAGTGTCGTATAAACCGGAGAGCCAAGACCAGCCCTCGGGATGTTTTAATGGGGCCCCATGATCTGCCCACACCCTAAACTTATCGGGCAGACGGGCCTTTTAGGGCTTTAAAATACTCCTGGCCTACTCTATGCACATTGCTCAATCTATAGTTTTAATATAAATACTGGTTGTCCTGATACGATTGATGGGAAATATTTATTGCGTTCACCAATTTTCTATTAAAATTCCTAATTCAATCGGGAAGATTCGTAATTAAGCAATATGAAGGAAGAATTGAAAAGATATTCAAATCTATTTGGTTATGTACCTATACAGCTCCGTTCGTCCACGTGCTCCTCAATGTGACAAATGGACGTATACTGACTATCCTGGGAGGAATTCTACTTGCCAGTTTATGTTCTTCTAGGAGGCATTCAATTAAAATACATGGCAACGCTTTGGGCTGTTAATTTCATCCGCGGTTAGTATAGAATATCAAATGATATACCTTAAACTATGAAACTTAATGAAAGCAACTAATATGCTAGAAAGCATGACATTAAGACATAAAATGCTGTCTAAAAACATATTGCCTATAGTGTTTAATTTATTAATTTATTCTCGTAAACCAGTGCATACCGACAGAGTACAGTTGTGTCTTAAGTAAGTGACGAGATATTCCACGATTTACACAGAGCTTACATTAACTACTGTAAATCTTAAAGTTTTGTACCAGAATAAAAACTGGATCGTGTTGAGAAATCTGATAAATTGGTGGCATGTGCTATTAGGATTAAAGTAAGAACTGAGGATATGTGTAATCCCAACAAATGCATCGAACTGGATTTGTTGGGATTACACGTAACCCTAGTTCTTACTGTAATCTTTATAGCACATGATACTGATTTATAACGCGATCCAGTATTTACTTAGGTAGACACAACTTTTTGCAGTAGTTTCTCAGGTGTTCTTGTGAGAAGCTGACCTATAACCCATCTTATTTTGTTGTAGGTTTGTTATATGTTACTTGTGTATATAAAAATGTACACATATTTTAATATTTGGGTATATGTTTTCTTATTTTCTTTCTCTTGTTCCTGGATGGGAATGTGTTATTATTATCTTGTGTTATTATTATATGCATGCTTTTACCAAATCCTATCCCCGCCGAATTTGTAAATGAATTTTCAGAAAGAGAATTTACCCCCAAAGAAAAGGAAACGTTGTAATTCATGGGAAGAAGATTTACGATTGCAATCGAGTTGTGATAACACTGAAGATGATACAAACAAGTTTCTGGAATACACACAACTAAGTTTTTCTTCTTACTTTTTAAACAACTGATTTTAATGACGTGCAATACACTAGTTGGTCGATGTTTCTAGTTCCGTATGGAGAGTTTCTTCAGTTACCCCCAGAAACAGCCGTTTTGTTATCTCCTTTTGGAGGGGCGTCTGTGACTTTTTAGATCAATTCTTACAATCTGCCCGATTTATTTTGAAATTCACCACGTGATCATATTATTCGATTTGCCGTCTTGCCTTGTTATACGGTCGCTTACGTCATTAGTCTATTTTTTCGAAGATTTCGTTCATTTGGCGTTAGTTTTTATCTCGCTTGAGTGGATTCGGTATTAGTATACATCATGGCTTGTCAAATGCTATCGTTTTCGAAATCAGTCTGCAACCAAAGTAATGTTAAAAGTAATGGTTAAAACACAAAGGGAGAAGGAAATCTTACAAAAGAATGATCTTTTTGGCTTGTTCCCTTTTCTATTTCTACCCTGCTTGTAATTTATTTTTTAAGGTCGTATTCACTATGGTGTAGCATGTGTTTATTGTTCTGCTTTCTTTTTACTGTTGGCTTACTATTATAGGTTTTACGTGCAAACCTTCGTTGGCAGTTCCGCTCTTATTTCCAAAGTTTGAAAATGTTAGCATTTTATATTCTTGTCAGTTCTATACGTTAAAACTCTCTTCATTCCATTATTCCACTTGATTGCATCGATGTGGCTCAACCACGTACACCCATGCGAACAAGTCCCCCCCCCCCCCACATCGACTGACAGAATATCACAAGACGGATCCTTTAGGAGCAAGTCACAATGAAAAAACCTACTGACCCCCTCAATCCTAAAATGTTTAGAGGGTAATCACTACACGTCAAATATAGTGAGTTATTAAAAATATAATTCAAAACAAACAATTAATAATTAGTAAATATAAATATTGGTTAACCAAGTCGTTCCAATGTCGTGTTACTGTAGACAAATTTCTTTGTCTATGGATTTTCAATAAAACGCCCTCACTCACTATCAATGTCTCTCCGGCGATGATTGTGGGCTTTATCAAAAGAGCATCATATACTATATGATTTAACACTCACATTTTACATGACAGGTAGAGACTTATATGATCAGCAGGAAGACATATTACATCATCGATGTTTTTCTTTTCATAAAGATTGTTGTGTAAGTGACCTTGGGTTGTTGTTTGTATCATTTAAGCATCATCTTACATTAAGACAGTCCAATGATGGCATTAGCCGGGTTAACTTGATGCCAAGTAAGTGGACAATGGAAGACTCTAAACTTAATATGCGCAGACGCCTCAAAGGTGCATGTTTTTGTTGGGGCCAACAACAAACGAACAAATAAAAAGTCTTTTCCCAACTCCAAAAGGCCCTTGGAATATGAGCAAAATAGTTATGTCGTTTGTAACATAAAATCTTTCAATTATGAAGAAAAAACTACAAGATCCTAGGGATTTACAAGCTCTAAGTCCTGCATTAACAGAATTTCCGTCAAACGCCTCCCACTTCCTTTCTTATGCAAATGTTTCGAGTGCATGTACAAAGGATGGTTAGGGTTGCGGATATTTCTAATGGACTTAACCGTCTCTTCCCCCCATGCTTTCCAGACTTGCCATATT
>JAIPMN010006417.1:0-12658 GCA_020650975.1 Apostichopus californicus
TCTTTCTTTTGTGGTCAATTAATCGCATAGCTCTTTTCGTGATTACTCGGTTACAGTTATTAGGTCATCACTGTCATGTTTACATTGCAGAAATACAGTCAAAACAAATCTTTTCCATGTGTGCACTGTTTTTATTTGTTCTTTCGTGCCTTAACGTGTGGTGTCTAAATCATGTTAAAACATCTAATAATAATAACAATATTTGCTGACAAACTGCTTTAGTCATGTTTTTGACATGTTAGGCCATTTTTCAAAAGCAGTTTATGTGTAGTGCTAGTTTATAGTCGAGTAATCGCAACTTAGGTTTTGAGCGCGATTAATCGAACTTCCAAAGTGTAATCGCTACTATTGGCAATTAATCGATTACGACTATCAGCACTAGTCTGCTGCACAGATTACAGAGATGTAAGTTGAACAAACGGTGTGCTTCTTGTAAAGTAGATCGTAACTTTGTGTGGTAATAAACTGAATGTGAATCATATGGCACAATTTACCCTCATTTTCTTTTTGAGGGTGTGGGGGGGGGGAGGGGTTATCCTTGCAGTAATCATTCCCACACAGTGAAATGTCACCACTGGGGAATGAAAAAACGTTACTTGGAGATAACGGTTTCAGAGTGAGACACTGTAATTCAAGCAATGTGTGACCAAGACTTTGAATTAAGTTTGCATGTTGTAACACAGACGACTTGTAGTGAGTCTGTACTTGTACTCACATTCTAGCATTATAAGTTGCAGATATATAACTGTACTACCTAGATAGATACCAGAACACCAATTCTTCATTATTCTTGTAACATTTTTTTTGTGTCATACTTTGTACCTTTGTTCTACTTTGTAAGTTTGTATTTTGGGGATACCTCACTTACAAGTTGTTATGAACTTTTCGAGGATCCCCACAGCCATATATACTTTGTATGTATATACTTGAACTACTGTATGTAAAATGTTGATAACGTTGATGGTTGAAATATAGTTGAACAAACAAACAAATACTTGATCGTAGAGTCTTGGATTTGTGGCTCATAGCAAGCTGGCTGATTCTATGTGTACTTGTACTCGACATGGTGTAATTTTACTAAGCGCCTGCTGCACAATACAGAATAGGAAAACCACAAGAGTGGTTTAAAATGGTATTCATTTTGTTACTAAGGCAACCAAAGAATATCATTGTAATTAAAAATATGCACTTTGCAGACATATGCCACTTTACAGAATTTGACAATTCACAAATATACGCCTGTTCTTATGGCAGAGTGGTTGTAAATATATAAAATCGTGTACTCTGATCGTGGCTGACGTTAACAGACTTCTGTACATAAATTCCTCTCGCATTATAGATTCTCTGACACCGAACGTCTGTGGAATCTAACCATCTTTGACGATCCCCTGAACGATACGTTAAGCCTACTGATGATTGGAGGATTCACTTACCAAGTATCGATTTCACTAATCTGTGTGTACAACACTATGAGTTGTTTACATAATGCAGAGGAATCACATACCCACATAAAAGCATAAAACATTTGACAAACTACAAATACATAACTAACACACACACAAGTACACCCTGCTAATAGATCTATTACACACACATACATATACGAATACATACATACATGCAAACATGACAACATGCATCATACATCTGTCTGTATGTATGTTCATACATACATACATATATTCATGCACAAACTGTAGCATGTATGGATCTTAAGGTATCTTTCACTGTCAGCCAAGGAACCCTAATAATGAACACACACAAAGACACACAGGTGTGTTTTACATTCAGGACCCCATTGTATTTTCCATTGTTCAAATCCAAGTACCCTAACCTTAACAATACCCCATAACAATAGAATTCTTTTAAGGACGTGGTGATTCTTTAGAAATCACATCCGAGGACCTGGAATTCTTTTGTTCAAGTCCTCGATCAGAATACAAAACAAGTGCAAACACCCACACACACAGGTGTGTTTTACATTCAGACCGAGGACCCCATTGTTTCTTCCATTTGTTCAAATCCACGTACCCTAACCTTAACAATACCCCATACAATAGAATTCTTCCGAGGACGTGGTGATTCTTTAGAAATCACAACCGAGGACCTGGAATTCTTTTGTTCAAGTCCTCGGTCAGATAGAAAAACAAACACACACATACAGTCTTACTTTGAATTTTTGCCTCTTCTTTGCCTGACAGGGGCTGTAGTATTCCGAGATGGTTTTCTTCCTCTCTTAGCCGGAACTGCCGCTGCTCCCTCCTCTGCCCTGGCTTTTGGCTTCGCTGGTCGTTTGGCTCTCACCGTCTTCTTGGGCTTTGCTGGTTTCCGGGGTTTCCTAGTCCGAGGAGTGGTACCACCTGTCACCTGGGTTGCATCTTTCTTCACCTGGTTCTCACTCAACTTCCTACTCTGCTTGAACTTAATCTTTAAAGGTGCTCTAGGGTTGTTGTTTTCTAAGATGTATTCACACTCAGTCCTCTTATTGACAACGGAGGAGGAGTTCAGCCCGCTGGACGAATGAGACCGTAACTTGGTCTTGTGGAAGTTCAGCGGTTTGTCGTCATCGGCAGAGTCGCTGCGATACCCTGCAGGTTGGAAATCCGCATCGGAAGCGTGATCGTCCGCATCGACGCCGGACTCTAACGAAGAGTCCTCCGAGAAAGAAATCACCCCGACTCTGTCTAAAGAGCTCTGATTCTTACCCCGAAATTCGTTTGCATCCGTGACGTAGAGAGGATCACTGGGTTTAGTCTTATAAATAGGAACGGGTGAATACGGCAAGTAGGCTTCATCCAATTTTCTCTTGCGCGGCGTTCGCTGTCCGCCTTTCCTCCGATTTACGGATGCCACTTTGGGCTGAGTGGCTTTCCGTCCGGGTCTTAACCTTGGCCTACCTTCCGATGCTAAGGCAGCACCAGACTGTTGGACGTTCTGTTCTTCCATGTCATCAGATATGAAAACCTGGTCTGGAGAAGTGTGACTTTGACGAGACGGCCTCCGGCTCTTCCTGTTGTTACTTCTATGGAAGAAAAAATAGGAATCCCATCAATTTAACTTTTAGAGTGGACGTAATGCTCAAGATACCATTTAATTAAATAATCTTGGTTCTACTTAAATCTACAAACTTTCCCAAATTTTGCTATTAACGAAAAGTCGGCAATAACTGACGTAAATTTCATATATATAATGTAAAGTTTTGAAAAGTAAATATTGAGAAAAATCATTTCACGAGATGTTTGTACAACATTGGCAAGATCCCAACGAATAAGTTCATTTCATGTTACCAGGTGGGTGAAGGAGATTACTGCTCTAGTAGCAAGATTTCACTTACATGTACATATAATATGAGTCAAATTACTGTTCCTGAGACAAAAGGATCATTGAACAATTCTTTCAGCTTACAGCAGTTTACAAAAAGCAGTCAAGCACATACCAAGAGGATTTATGTGTAATATTTATTCTATACACAGTAGCTGCTATGGTCAAAATACTTACATTAGATCTGACAGTTTTTCAGAAATTAATTCTCCAACCAGATAAATTCTTCAGTTTATAAATAGTCTGGTTTCAAATTTAAATTTCAAACCAACTTCCATAGAACATTTATAAAAGTGATGCATAGCTCACTAAGAACCACTCACAAGCATTCTTTTTTAGGTCCTTTAAACAATTTTTGTTGATTTTGGCCCTATATAAATGTTCTCTGATTGGTTGATTGATTGATTGAGCTTAGTTGGATTTGATGACACCAAGCCTAAGAGACCATTACTGTACAAGACTTACAGCATTTGTAAATGCTGTTAGATTACTGTAATGTGATCTCTGTAATGAAACTGTACACTGTATAGTCCCTGTACTTGATTCCTGTACCTGTACTGATACTGTTGACAATATTCAAACTGTTTTATGTTTTGCAAAAGTATCTAACACTGAAAGCAGTCATCAAATTCCATCTGCATTCGCTGATACCCCTCTGCGTAGATTTTTATCTTGAATTAACAGAAAAGGTTCTAGTGATCAAAACGGACCTCCATCATGGACGTTTGTTTCGGATATCGTCATTCCCCCTTGTGGATACCAACTTATATTCCACTACACTACAGATATTGTTGTAAAGGAGTGTAACTTACCGGGAGGGTTTGGCATTAATTGACAGCTGTTCGACCTGCACTTTATTCGTAATGTAGAAATTCAGCAAAAACCCTGCAAAGTCTGAATGTCTGTCCCCAAATCCACTCTCTGACATCACCTGCTGCCATTTGGAGTCCACAGTGACATCTACCTTCATTTGTATTGGTGCATCTCTTTCGGTTACTGGCGCGAGATTTTCCGGGGCAATTGCAGCACTACCGGCCGATTCGGGTTCGGTCGCCTTTGAACTCTGGGACTGGTCCCCGGTATCTTTTCTCTCTTGTAAAACATCTTTCGTATCCTCTGCCTCGTCGATCGGTGGTTGTTTAATAAATGCTGGGTATTTCGCTTGGACTTCTACGGATTCGACTGCGGCGCCCTCTTTCTCCTGCATAACGTTGCCGTTGTTTGCGACGGGGTGTTGGACGGTGATGCTTTTGACATCGTGAGTTTCATCCATCTCTGCTGCCTTTGGTCCATCGGTGTTCTCTGCTGCATCTTGACCGTGCATTTGTTCATTTTGGTGCTGACCCTTCTCCTCCGTCTGTGAATGTTCCGTTAGACGGGAAGCATTCACACAGTCCTCCGACTCATCGACCTCATCGTGACTGCTGTTCTCCTCATCCTCCCCTTCGTACTCTCCTGCCTCATTTTCGGCCGTCTTCACATCAGCTGCGGTCACTTCTCCGTTTTCCTCCTCACGCTGGTCGTGGTCGTCCTCGTTATAATTAGTGACATCTCCTGCAGCCTCTGGAGAATTCACCTTTTCGAGATGTAAATTCACGTCCTGTGGTGAATTCCTTACCGCGTCGTTCTCAGAGGGGATCTCCTTCTCCGATTCACGAACGTCAGAGAATTTCTGTTGACCGGAAACTGTAATTGTCTCTTCTGGGGATGACGTACCCCCCTCACCTGTTGGCCTGGCATTCAAAGGAGTGGGAGATGCGGTCATCTGCTCCCTGACATTATCCGTTGTCTTCTGTCCAGGTGCAGCCATGTTGCCGACCAGATGACCACCATGTTCACTGCCACCAACTGCCTTTCTATATAATTCATGGCCATAAAAGGGCATGTGCAATGGTGGGAGGTGACCACTAGACTGGTGTTTTGTATGATGAAAACTGTTTCTCTGACCCCCATCGGCATCTGTCTCTTGATGCGCTTCCGGTGGCTCACCTTGTATTTCAGTGTAAGGGTAGCTAGCCATGTTTGTACTATCAGAGCTATTGACATGCAGCCTACTACGTGATAAGTCTTGCGGTTGGGAAGGACTGGACCGGTCTGGTGGGTGTGGGTCCGGTGAGTCATCGCTACTGGATTGATATCTATGCTGCTGTTCTGACGAGTGCTGCCTCAAACTCTCGTGTGGCAAAGTCTCCCTGTGGACCGGATGTGTTAAATGTTTGGTGTTATCTGTGACCACTCTATAACCATGTGACAGGTCAGGTGGTTGAAATGGATTGATTGAGCCTCTATGGAAATGGTCGCCTACGCCAGCCTGCGAAACATGTGCAACGTCATAATGTCCCCTCATGCTAGCAGATCCATCATCCACTGTTTTGGGGTGATGTCTGTAGTCGGAACTTTGCTTGCCGAGGTCAGGCATGAATCGAGAATAGTAGCTCGGCAAGTCGACAGGTCGATAAATAGAGTTTTGGTCCACCTTACTGGCTTGGTGTACATTCTCTGTCTCCATACCAGCTTGCCTCAGACCGTCGGAGGATCGATGCTGCGATGCGTCGTGGTGTGAAGCATGGTTCGATTTATCAGCATACATTGCAAACCCACTCTGACTGTGATTCCCATAACAGTAGGAGGAGTTGCCATGCATGGATGCGTTCGGCATGACGTGCGGTTGATGCATCCGGTCATGTGATATGTCACCTGATGAGCTGCTGTGATGACCATGGTTGGACGACTGCTTACCACTGTCATGCAGGAGCTGTTCAGGGTGGTGACCTCCGTGACCGGCCACAGGACTGTGTTCACTGTGCGAAGTGGATGTGATGCTACTATGAGATCCTGGTTGGGCAAGGTTTGGGTCATGTTCAGTGGATGGTGGTAGGCCTGGTGGAGGGAGGTACGTCACATGATGTTCCATGGTGAGTAAAAGTGCAGCTGAAGGTCTGAGATGCTTGGCCTCACACAGCTCTGTAAAGAAAGCAAAGCAGAATGCCAGTTAGCTTTGTGATTCCTTGGCATATTATTTGCTCAAAATTCCACATATCTGACAGCAAGAGAGTTAAATTTGTCCAAGAATTAAGTGAGAACCAGAAAGATGTCCATCTCGTAGTTGCAGCATTCACTGGTGGGCATCAACCAATTAATGCACTGGTAAGGATTTTACAGTTTAGAATTTTTATCCCAAAATGTTTCAATATCCAGAAAGGACAGTCTTCCTAGGTGAAATATAGACACATAGATGTATGAGCTAAATGGACATTTTCTTTTACCAATTTTGAGCTGGCAAATCAGCTTTGCCATCAACCATCCCTTTAATAATTGCTATTAATGAATGAGAGTAACATGACTGTTGTTTATACACTGCCGGCAAGGAAAAAAAAACTTCCCTTCTGGCAATTTGTCCGTACTGATTCAAACTGATTCTTGGTGATAGTACTGATTGGATACAATCAATTTGATGATAGTAAAAAAGCCTGCATTTCTTGTCAATAATGAATGACAAAACAACTGATGGCATGTAATCTTCCTTGGATTGTCTGAGTTTCAAAACACAAAATTTTTCAACTTAAATCATTCAGTACATACGTGTACAAATCTATTCACTTCCAAATGAATTAGAAAGTAAGACATTGCAGACAGCCCTTTCTGATTTTCCCCAGACAAGTGCTGACATTGCTTACAAAATCTCAATCAATTCTCAACCACCAGAACATTAATAGTATGTTCCATATATACCTGCACATGCACATGAGAACATAGATAAGCAATCACTGAGGCATATCTAATTGTGCTTTGTACTACAAGCTTAAGCTGTCATGGTTTGATTCACACTTTATCATGAAAAGGCAGTTTTCTTCATGTTTCATAATAAACGTTGCCTACATTACTGTAACAAACAAACATCTCAAAAATCTCAAATGTTTTTGTCGTAGGGCTTCTATTTCATTTTGAGGGTACACAAATTAACAGTGTACTGTCTCGCTGATTTACTGTACTACCTTCATACTCATTTCTCCAGATTTCTAGTTTATAAAAGAATATTTAATGTTGACTTAAAGTCAAGTTTCTATATTACATCACCAAATGTGATTCAAGGAGCTGAATGAAATCATTAATCCTGCTTCAAGCCTTCATCTATATTGTGACATATATGTGACTGATAAAGCTTTTGGTTAATACTCACTTGACTGTGCATCTCAGTGGTTGTTTTCACTGAGCTACAGTACATTGATATTCAACTGAACATTATATATATAATCAACACACATGTAAACACATTAGTATAGAACTGTACCATCATTAAAGTATTTCAATTTCATATTCAATTTCATATTCAATTCAATTTCATTAAAATATTTCAACTTCAATCTAGGAGTGTTAGCTCAATGGTTAACGCCGGTATATAAACTAAGGAGTTTTGAAATAAGTTTGCTGTCCTCACTATGCCTTGATTAATATTTGCGAGCAGTTTCAGGGTGGCATACTCCTATTAGAGTCTTTATCAATCCGCTTCAGTGTTGTCCTTCAGAAAAGTGCCAAAATGGAGCAAAAAAACATCTTTCCTGATATATTATCAATCAGGATCTGGTTTTATGTGGCTTGCATGTTCAAGAGCATGAATTGAAGCAATTTTAGATCCCTTTACGCCTCTCAGGAGCAGAATACAAAAATTTAAATTACTACTTATTATTATTATTATTACGCCGTTATTTATATAGCGCATAATCCACAAGTTCTATGCGCTTTACAACTTAGTAATGAGGTTTGTTTACAAGTAACAAAAATTTCAGGCACACATAGCAAAAACTCTGCATGGTCATCTGGGGAAAATTGATGGTGCAATGAATGGCCAACTTGTCCGCTACCCAGTGATGGGTAGCGTTTAGCTTGTAAGAACTATCTAGATCGACTTAAAGACCACATTACTTTTGTGATGTAGTGTGTAAGTCAATGGAACTTTTAATAGGCGTATGCTTCCTCAGAGTCTCACTCGACACAGCTTGATGGTGGAAAACAGATGCTTTATCAACCTTAAAGTCTCAATACGTGTCTAACGGTTGTAAACAAAACAGAGAGATTTGATTGGCGCTTGATCTATTGGGCAGGGCTTGCAAATCTTGATTGATGTTTGTAGAATCTACAGACTCGTTAATAAATCTAGCAAATTTTATTCAGCTCAAAATTTTTTTAACGATAGATAACTCAATAAAAATAATGAATATTGATATGGAAATTGCATAGAAGGGTGTCATTTTCACTGAGCTTTCAGTGCAGTAAGCTTGAACGTCGAAGTTTAAATTTTGTGAACACATAATGGGACTTTTAATTTTCACTGTGTTAAATATTGCTTTGATCTGAGCAGTGCTAGTGGAGTAAAAGTTGCCATAGTGATTCCTCGCCACATTTTGTATGATAACTTGAACGAGTAACACTACAAACAAGACTCTTAAGTGTTGACCATTATTGATCAGCAAGATTCTTGGACAAATGCAGCCCCTATCTATCAACTAAGAAGTTCATCATTCAAGCTTTACATTTATGGTTATCATGTTTATAACACACCTTTTGATTCATCAGGATGCCTACAAAATTCTTTGACCTTCACAGAAAAGAATAGGGCTCTCCTACTTCAGGAGCCCTAATGTTACAGAAGCCATGCTAGCTTCGTAACCAGGTAGCGGCATTCTGTAAAGTTTTCAGATAATAATCAGTTCTTACTGATATTGTAACATGTGATACATTGTTCATTACTTGCTTTTGGTAGAAGAAGTTTTAAATTTCATACTGCACAGAAGTTATCATTTTCCATTGATCATTATGTAGCACCATTTGTATGCTTAAAGGGTGTGAAGTCTTGCGCAAAAAGAAACGTCTAATGCTGGTAATCTGACCTAGTTTGAATGAGGTGTAACAGAAGTGTTAGACACCACCATCAATCCCAGAAAATACACACACAGCTTGCTACCATCGGTAATTAGACACTAGTGTACAGTCAGTACATACAGATGCGGTCAATACCCACAGCACAGTGTATAAACGATACAGCGATGGACATCTCAGGTCCAGCTAAAGATAACAAGGTATCACGTTTCATTACTGTCTGCATTTTGTAGCGACACAAACAAACCTTCACTTGCAAGCAACAGAAAGTTAACTTTTTCAGATGGCCGCACGCGCTTTGGGGCGAGTCTTCAATGCCTTTAACCCAAGTGAAATATGATGTTGCCGTTTGTACCAGGCACTAAACTGCTACTGCAAGTATTGCGACTGAAATGAAGCTTTATTAGTGGTCAGTGAATTTTGTGCTTTGGTGAGCAGAATTTTCGTCACACTTGACAATTGTCGAGGCCAGTTATGACTGTGCACCTGTTTACTTATCCAATATAAGAAGGATAATTGATCACACTGTCAGTTCAGTTGCTGATGACACTTGCTGCATCTCTCAGCATGCTACACATACCCTACACCAGGAAGGCAGTTAAAATCACACACCAAATGTAAACAGCATACTAAATTATCCCGAGGAGTGAGATTTTCAGCACTCCTACAAGCGTCCCTAAAATTTCACAAGGAATGTATTAGAGAGTGGCTTAACTTGTACAAACTCTAGGTCTGTGTTCAAATACAAGGTAAACTGGCCCCCATAGCCTGCAGTCAAAGGATAAACCAGTGAAGCACGCAAATGTTTTGTAATAAGTTTTTATACGATGAATAGGCTACTAATCATTTTTCTTGTTTGAGAAACTCTAAGGAAAACATCAGCTCAAATCTAATATTGTCATTAGCCCTATGTGAATGGTTTGAGCTTGAGGATTCCATAATATAAGAAGACTGAAGTTGAGCCATAAAATTAAGCAATATCTTTTCTCAGTTTGATTACTAAAGTTTGTTGATCCTACTGTAGATATTTTGCCATACCTGTACTTAACCTACAGTAATATTGCTGACAGTGCTCAGTGATACAGAAGCCATCCATATGCTGATGTTCCTAATTTGAAACTGTTTACCAACATGTCCATTCATCTTGTTGATGATTCTGACAATTGTTTTTGGTAACATTCTTTTTACCCTTTTGTACATTGCTTCTCCATTTGGTAGCAGAAGTCTAAAGTGAGTATTAATCAGAACAATAACCTTTCCAGGGTTTATTATGCGGTGGCATTTAGATATGGGTAGTTGCAGCCTAGAAATACTATGCATGCTTCAATGAACTTTCATTAGTCTACGTTGTCCAGATATTAAGACTTTACTCAGAGCATTTCAAGTTGTTTAAATTTAATTTCTTCTTGAGGCCTACTAACTTGGATAAATGACTTTCATGATAGCTCTATGCTGTTTATTACATTTCATCTCATTTTCAAAATTGAGGATCAAAGGACTACGATAGATAAGCCTGGTTTACAGTTTGCAAAGAAAAACTGACCCAAAATATCACCTCCTCAAGTACTATAGGAAATTGTACAGAGTAAATCTTAAATGTTATTGCCTTATCCAACACTAATACTGATCATGTCAAACATCTGGTGGTCAACAACTCAACTCTTTGCTATTTTTAAAAATTATTATTAAAAATTATAAAAAATGCTATGAAATGAAGTTTCAATGACATAACTGTAAATCTAATAGTGTAATAAATGATTTTTGATAGCTTTATAACAGCATTTCAGAAGTCCATCTGGACTAAGCTACCTTTTAAGACTTGCAAACCAAGTAGCCTAGTTGGTTAAAGCAACATGACCTCCAGAATGTGGTCAACTGCAGCACCCAGCCAAACGGTGAAGGCTAATCAAAACACACATTCTTTCCGAGCACATCCCCTCTGATATTCGGATGTAATTTGAGGGCTTTATTCATAAGAACATTACTGAACATATTTGCATGCCATCTTGGTAACGTTAATTTTCAGTGCATGTATTTTGTTACTTAGATCACTTATCCTAACGAGCGTTTCACACATATGAAACAATACGCATAGCTAAGCCTACACTCTGAGTGCAACATGGGTACACGCCATTGTTAATACTGCTGCTAACGTTAGGCCTGCTACTAGTGTAAATATATCAGCAAGCCGACTCCAAGAGAAGAGACTTTGCAGAGGAATTAGCTCCGTTTGAGATGCGTTGACTTCTTCATGCAGTATTTCAAGAATATGTCATTCGAATAGACTTTACCTTCTCAGATGAGCCGGTGGCTACTGCATTGCTTATTTCTGCAAGGAATTTGATGGCTGTATTTTCGTCGATAAATAACAGGATGTTTGTTGTCTTGCTTTAATTACTACGGTGGGCACGGTATAGCCCAAACATATATTCGCCGAACAAAACGCCCTCTCTAAGGCATGCTGAAAAGAGAAAACGAAAAAGAACAAGACCCTCCATTAAAGCTATCGACGGAAATGTGTGTTACTTCGTGCTATTTTCTTGTGAGACTTCCGTTGTACGTGTGTCAATCAGTAATCCCCAGTTCTGAACAATCATAAGGGTAAAAAGGCTGACATGGATCGGCCTAAATGACTTTCTCTACATACCATAACAACATCAGGTCAAATACAAAGAGGGCAAGTCCCGGGGATCACCTTCTATTCCTGTTGGCATGGAAGTTCCAGTTACTCTGTTCCAACAAAAAGTTAGAAGCTAGAAGACGATATGGTAGACACCATGGGAGGGTAACGGGCGGGAAAACCACTATAAATTCATCACCTTGAAAGGAGTTTTAAATTAGATAAAACTTGAATCTCACTGACTTTGACATTTTATGATATTGCATTCAAGCAGTTATTACTACTCCCTATATATATGGGAAGACACCTTCAGCAATTTTGATCATAATGCATAATAGCCAACTATAACGGAAATGGTTTATTATTTCATTTAAATTTAAAGCAAATTTATTAAGCAATCAGTTTAAGCCATCGGAAAATGATATCCCTGTAAGTTCAACACACTATCTTTGGTACGTGCAGAAATACTGCTAAGTTTGACCCCGGCGTTGACAGTCATTGACCATATGACATTTGTGTCATTAATTACTAGTGCGCGATAAACTTTCGGAGGTCTGTATTCTACATATATGGTTTGTGTGTCTCGGTCAATTTATCAGTTTGGTATACGCTTAGTTGCCTAGCTGCTGTTTCAACCGTGTAGATTTAGACATATTTTAACTGTGTAGACGATTTATGGAATATCGTTTTATCACTGTAGTTTCATGCAATTTTGCTAATGCTGTTCAGTTTGTATCAAACCAAACTTTATAAAAAGAAAACCCTTATTCAGTCTGGTATATGCATGTTTCCTCTTCACAACAATTCATTGGTACAATCAGTGGCGTAGGAAGGTACTTT
>JAIPMN010006418.1:2924-15648 GCA_020650975.1 Apostichopus californicus
CCCCCCCCCCCCCCCCCACCTCACCATCCCCTCCACGGCCTCCACCCATGAGCAGGCTTCATTAAGAGGCACAATCTAAGATGGAAAGGGGTTGTAGTGGAGACACTGGAAAAACTCAGAACATCTTCTCATACGCTAAAATCTTAAACATTTCGTCCAACATCCCAGATTAATTTATGTCTTCCAGTTACAGAGTTGTTGACAATTCATAAGCATGGACGTTAAATATGAATGTAAGAGACTGACTTCGGTCAGCTTGCGGCTTTGATAAGCCAATGAGGCTTCTTCGCGAGTTCCTGCTTGCAGGATGATCTAAAACACATACATACATACACACATCCTGAAGTGTAGAAGAATATATCGTTTCACTGGTTGCATCGGGATTTTTATGGGCTAGGGCTGGGACCGAGTCAGATAGGTGGGAACCGCTTGGACACGAAATGGGACATTTTGATGGGCTGATGTCCTGACTGAGGTAGTCAGAGGCAGCCAAGCGGGCTATGCAACCCATATTTCGCAAATTTGTATGATTATAAATGGTGCAACCGACCATTAAAATTGACCCAAAAGGAGGAACCTGGTTGGTTGTGCTGGATAAATTTGTGTTTGCGCTGCAAGACTGGGTACCATCATAAAGCGAACTTTAGGCTCCATTGGTACGCATTTATTTACTTAATCTTGGAACTTAACGTTGGTATTTAGTAATAAAATAATCAAAAGGGCCCTGTGTTTCAATGATTACACTATCCAGCGAAATCATGATATAAGCAAGCCAATGGAAGTAATTGACACGTTTCAAACGCAATTTTGAATTGCAGGTCCTGTGTGTTATCTGCACCTTCGTGCCGCATGCTTAGCAAAATTTACATATATAGCATGTAACCGAACTTCAGTGTTATACTTTTGAGTGTGTTTAACAGGGGAGGGGAGGCAGCATGTGTATAGATATAGATATGGATATAGATATAGATATAAATATAAATATAGAGATAGATATATATATAGATATGGATATGGATATGGATAAAGATATAGATGTAGATGTAGATATAGATATAGATATAGATGTAGATGTAGATGTAGATGTAGATGTAGATATAGATATAGATATAGATATAGATTTAGATATAGATATAGATGTAGATGTAGATGTAGATCTAGATGTAGATGTAGATGTAGATGTAGATGTAGATATGGATATGGATATGGATAAAGATATAGATGTAGATGTAGATGTAGATATGGATATAAATATATATATATAGATATAGATATGGATATGGATATGGATATGGATATGGATATGGATATGGATATGGATATGGATATGGATATAGATATAGATATAGATATAGATATGGATAGATGGATAGATGGAGAGATGGAGAGATATGGAGAGATATGGAGAGATATGGAGAGATATGGAGAGATATGGAGAGATATGGTCTATGGTCTATGGTCTATGGTCTATGGTCTATGGTCTATGGTCTATGGTCTATGGATATGGATATGGATATGGATATGGATATGGATATGGATATTGAGATGGATATGAATATGAATATGAATATGAATATGAATATGGATATAGATATATTTGAATAGATTAGAAAATATGGATAAAAAGTCCAAAACGTTAAGGCCCTGATCACAGAATGGTCCAACGTTCGCTCCCTCTTCTTTCAATCTTTAAATAACGTTGGTACCCATTACAAGTCCTCAGTACTACCGTCCGCTGCCCCCCCCCCCCACCCCCATAACACCATGGTGGGCACTCTCAGTAGAGAAATCTAGCTAGGCCCCTGATTGCTATATAATTTAGATCCATTTTAAGCCAATTTGGACTAAAATAAATTGAAGGAAATTCAAGATTTTCAGTTGTACAATTCTGCTTAAATCGAAAATGACTTGAGAACGTATCATATGGGTTCGTTAGGGGCTGTTGCCAGGGTAACAGGTATCGGTCATTTTAAGTGCTGTGCTGAGGCGGCCAAAAATTAGGATGGTGTCATTTGATTTAACTTGATACTCCCTTATTTTGATTGATTGTCAATGTTATACAGGTTTTAAAGGGTCATTTTCAATGTTAATGAATAACAATCTTGAAAAGCAACAAATTTCAAAGCAACATGTTAACTTAGCTAATTCAATATTGATACACCATATATGTCTATAGTGAACCTTCAATGGAGGCATTTGAAATTTTCGACAAATGTTCGTTGTATGTCCAAATGTCTACTTTTTTCCCTGAAATTTCGAGAGAGAATATAAAATAATGAAACTGAAGTTTCATGAGGTATTTGAAATGAGCAGTTTATCATTTGATTGCCTGGCAATACTTATGCTCTTAAAATGGATTCAGATGAATAAATTAGCACTGATGTGGGATGAATCCACCAGTCGAAAGAGTAGTGAGAGAGACACATACCCTCCCCCCTACTTTTTAATGTGGTCGGGGAGAGGGGAGGGGGCGAAGATTCGACCCCCTCTGATATCGTACAGATGATTTTTTTTCTTAATGTGAGATAATAACAATTACGTAATACCTACCTCGTTTACGCTCGTCATTTTGTATTCATAAAATGTTGGGATAAACACCCTTGCTGTCCAGAGTCCCACACCGCAATATGCTATCCCAAACAGAAAATACATGATTCCATGGACGTAGGTTTCGGCTGGGGCTCCTAGCATCGTAATAGCCGAGATGAAACTAGCAAGTAGAGACACTGCTACGGGGAATGGATGCATATTTCGATCAGCAAGGAGAAACTCCTCCGCCGTTCTTTGTCGACCCCCTGCAAAGGCATGGTATACCCCGATACCAGCTGAGATAGCAAGACAGAGAGACAACACAACGTAGTCGAGTGTATGAAATGTTCCAACGCCACCATCTTCTTCCGCCATTTTGAAGTTTGGAGTATAATAACCGAAATAAGACGCGATTTGAAAAATGAACTTCCTATAGCTGCAACGTTCTCCGATCGAGTGCACAAACCCTTTATAAACTGTTACGGGATGGCATATATGAATTGAAACGTGTTGACTTTATTAGGTGGGTCTTTGTGTGATGGACGGTATTTTATAGGGGAAATAATGATAAAGATAGACATAACGTTTTACAAGTCTTTCATTATTCATTATTTACCCCGAAGATGAATTGTAAAGATTCCCAAATAAGATAAAATCATTATGGCATTATCATTGACGATATCATAAGATCAACTGATAAGATAATCTACCGTTTTAAAAACAGAATTCTTTATCATCGCTGAAAATCAAATACAGCTCCTTTGGTATTGAATATGTTGCCACTTGATCAGTACCTGTTGGTTATACAGTGTTAACTTACAGAATAAATTCGATGGTTCTTCATACAGCCTGTCTACTTGAGGTTGTCAAAACCTTTTAGATTTAAAGCGGCGAGGTCGTCTGGTATAAGGACATTAAAGAGGAGATAATAATGATATTTTGTTGCAACATGAGGATTTGACTCTCAAATTCTAACGGCAAGATAATAATATTTCTGCATTTTTTTCATCAAATCAATGGTAACCAAACATCATATTTTATCTTGCATTTTGTACAATTAGACATGGGAGTTCTTGTTTAAAAAAGCTTATTTTTAGATTTTTGTGAATCAAACTTTCGGACTAACCTGAAAATTGGCATGCAAGTACTTTAGGAGGTGCTGTTTACGAATATGAATTTTGTTTTTCTATATTCCTGGTCTTTGAGTGTCTTAATTACTAATTAATAAACAATAGTGCGGATAAAATAAATTATTCAAAACAGACATAATATGGAGAATCAATCCAGGAATAAATTATTGATAATTAAGGAAAGGGCATAATCAGTTTATACAAGTGAAGTTGCAGGCGCGTAGCCAAGGGGGTGGGGGCGAAGGGGGCAGCCCCCCCCCCCTTGAGCATATTTTTAATTTTTTTTTTAATGTTTTTATGATATCGCTAGTAATTTCAAAAGAGAAAATGCTAAGATACAATTTACAAGGCCTGGGAAGTGCCATTTCCAGCGATCCGGGAGGCATTTTCAGCCAAAATTTGCTTGTACGCTTCGCGTCTTTCAAGGGGCTCTACGCTTAGATAGTTTACAATGCCGAATCTACGGCTCTGATAGTTTGCCTACATTTTCGCCCCTCCCTTGGCAAATTCCTGGCTACGCGCCTGCTGCTAGGGACGGGGTAGGGAGAGGACGGGGTTGGGAGGAAGAGGTTCTCCCGCGGAACTGAAAATATTTTATGGCAATGAAATACATCCCAAAATATTAATATATATACATTTATATATATAAGTTTAAAATACCAAATATAGATGATAATTTCCCTTCCTACGATAGTATCTACTCCTTTCCGCTGTAGGTGCTCTGGCATAACTTTGCGACTGCATTTATTAAAATTAGGACCTTTTTAATGAATACTGGGCAAATCCACGGTAACATTGTAACACTTTGGAAGGAGTGTTAACATTTCAAGTGCGTAGTACATGCAGAGACAGTAATAGAAAGGTTCAGAACAAACTTTCATTATATTTCAACGATAAGTATTACCGCGTTCATCTAACTTCACCTTGGTAACCACAGACTGAGTTGGTCATATGTCCACTTATACTTTGATATAGACTATATCTTCACATAGTTGAAAGTCGTGGTTTTATCAACATATATACCCAATCAAGTAATTGTATGATCTAGCCATGCAACTAACTATACACTACTGTAGTAATATAGTATAATGTACACTGCACATTTCTGATTACTGTACAGGTACAGAGTGCTGATATAGGCGCTGTTATGACTGGTAACATCCCCTATACTGCAGTGCATAGTTAGGGAGGGCATTTCCCTACTATTTAGAGTTCTTTGGGTGAGAGGTTAGTCAATGCATTACTAACATGCACTAGTTTATGACATAATTGCCTAAAGTAAGCAATATAAAAGGAAAGAGGCCCCTGGGCCACTGTATTATTCAATGCAGGTCACTCTGTTACCAAAAAACGACATAATTTAATTCGTATATAGTTCATTAATTATGAATTTTTCTTCTCATTGGTGCACTGATGTTTATAGGCCAGTGGGAGTATATGAGTTGCATTACAAGTATTTTATTCATTCCTAATTGTATATTTTCCAAAATATTAAAAATATATATTTTTGGGAAACAGCGTCACATTTTTTGGGAATCGTTAATTAGGTGGTCGATGAATTGAAACTCATTTTATAAGGTTCACATTGTTTCTTATCTCTTTCTTTAATGAGAGTTTCACGTTATACTTCACCCAAGGATGTCACGTGACTATACTTGAAGAGACTGCACCTTTAAAGTGTACATCATCGCGTTGAATAGAAGACCCGACTATGGATGGTATGTGACAAAAACGGAGCAAAGTTCAAGATCAATTGTTGATGTGGAGAAAATTTATGGTTGTTTGTGTTATACTTCGAAATACAAACCTATACACTCTTAACGTGAAACACCTGACCCTTACAGATAACCACAATTGAACACAAAGGTAAAAGGATACATATTAAAATGTATTATGTTATTCTATGTTATTTTTTGGAAAATCCTTATCATGATTGATACACCATATAGGTGATATGAATATGAAAATGCATATAATATTTTACTTATAATAAATATTCATATACGCTAAATTTGAAAAGTGTATATGTTAAACTTGTTTTGTTTTCGCTAATTTTGCAGCGATCCAGTGATAGGATATTATATACCATGAGACCAGGTATCTGAAAACATATATCTTGTCAATTTAGGTCAATAAAATCACATGGTGACATTAAGCTTAATTAAAGGAGGGCGTAAGGCAAATGTTTGGTAACCTTGATATGTTATAGTCAAAGACAATGGAAACATGCTAGTAATGTTTCTTATGTTAAGATGTTAAGGTGTTAAGTTATTAAGATATCCACCTTTTAAAATATGCTTAACATCTGGACTGCTCCTTTAAGGCTGAGTTACTGATGACGTAGGTTCCTCAGTACGTACCTAAATATTTACGTTTAATCCAGTGTTTTGTAAATTCTAATAATTGAACCAAAACATGTCATTTTTAACTTCGTATAAACGACAGAGCACCCCTTGGATTCAATTCCCTCTGTCCTTCCAAGTTTTTCAATTCGTTGTAAATGTGTCACTTGATAGTAGAGGGCGTATAACACTCCTATGATTTCTCATTTTGAGGGTTGTGTCGCTACGAGTTCGACCGTTTATGACCGTTCCGAGACATGGAACATTTATTAAAATATGTAAACAAATAAAAGTGACTTCGTCTGCTAATGGGTAGTTTGGGTAGTTTGGAAATCATGTCGATATTCCTTCACCGGTAGCTTTTAGATTACTAGGAAAAATAACCAACTTGACGATTTTTTTTCTTCTGGAGGGAGGTGGACGAGTGTGATTCTTACTTTATCTGCGGTTAGGTAACACTGTATGAAACATGTGTAATTGTTTAATGCCTTTTTTTCTTTCGGTAGAATTTACTCTTGCTTAGCATATATCCCTGTGACTGTCCATGTGGATAAACGTACTTTCTAAAGCCTAAGCTGTTCCCACAGACACTTACTTTCCATGAATGTTAGTGTTTGTACTGAGTAGGTAATCTTGTTAACCCTTTTAAGCTTAAAGGACGAAACTAATTTACAGTGCCTGGGTATTTTGTATTCTCTGAAAGGGATTATGCAAGTCATCTGTATAAGCCTTTATTTCAACAAAAGACAGACATTTGAACATGTTATTGTCATGAAGAAATATTTAGTAAGTTCTGATTGTACAATGTTTGATTTTAACCTTACTGTCTCTGCATACAGATTCTGCTGTGTTGAAGTACCAATATTTGCTTTACAGTCTGGAAAAACACGTTCGTTTATTTAACTTTATTTGGTCAACTTTCTCATGTTATTGGTAGAAAGGGTTTAGTCAGGGAGCTGCTACTCTAACGGCAGCTCCCTTTTGTCAAGTCGGTATTGCACACATGTTACTGTATATAGGATTATATTTACTAACTGAGATTTACATTTTAGAATATTTACTCAGATATGATGATGAGAATTAGATGCAGGACTTATTCAGTTACTTCGTACACCACATTCAGAAAAACCTGATAAGTTCTCCAGATATGGGTGATATTGTATTATGAATGGCGAGGAACAGTAGAAAAACTCGCATAAACGTGGTTGGTGGGGGTGGGGTGGGCTTTGGGGGTGGGGGTGGGGGAGGGACGATGGAGCAGAGGGATTTGCTTGTCAAAGGAACACAAAAGCAACGACAACAACAAATGAAGCTGTGTCCGTCATTTGAAAGTAATAATTCAGCGACGCACGCAAACAGTAAGGAATTGGCGGGCGAGGAGATGGTGTAGAGGGGGGTGGGGCGGGGGGGGGGGGTGTCATAAACGGAAGGAATCTCAGTGGGTGTCAAATGTGTTTAAGGAGAAAACCCGCAATGAGTTCATGGCAAATCAACGAAAGTTCTGTACTTTTGGTGGTCGTTGTGTTCTTGGGATGCATCATATGATTATCTGTACTACACAACGCTGATCTCTTCATTTATCGGATAGAATACGTTTAGGTGGGAATATTTAGCTGAGGAAAAGTTAACTGTTTCATTGATTTTCTAACTCGAAGATAATATTTTCCCTTTTTGCAATCAATTGTCTGTATTAAGGTATTTATTTCATTGCTTTGCTAAAATTACCGCATCATTTCAAACGATTTAGCAGTAGCAAGACTTGGGGGGGGGGGTACATATGCGGTGGGTTACGGAAAAAGACAATAAGTTGGCCTTTTCAGCCAAAACCTAATCGACCGTATTGAGCCATATGTATGTAAATAACCGTTTATTACTGTCGAATTCAAAATCTAGAAATGAGCGNNNCCCCCCCCCCCCCCCCACCTTCTCACCCGTCTACCACTGCCTCGTTCCAGGGATACTCAGCCTTATTTTAACTCCACCCACAAACGATCAACGGATTGGTTTAATGTTTACAACAATGGTCAAAGGTCAACCTATATCTTTACGAATACGCGCACGCCGGGTTATGAAAACTGCACAGGCCTAGCTGTAGAACTGCTGTGTAGGTAAGTAACGTTATAGGTACAACGGCACGGACCCAAGAAATTCGAATGTGTCCCTTTGCTATAATCTTGATTAGGTTATTTATCTCGATTGTAGTTACTGTGAAGCATGAAGGTAGTCCTCCATACCTCAGGTGTTCCATTGTAGCTCTGGAAAACTACCGAGTGCAGGAATTAACATAAGGCATAGACCATACTGTCTGTACAGTAGCTCTTCATCACAGGCTTAGCATAGCCTTGGAATCAGTTCTGCGAAAGTGATGAACTTATGCATGAAGTATAGGCCTAGTCTTAACTTAGATTATGTCTTACGTAAGTTTTTTCTTCAGATTTAGTAGTAAGTTGTGTTAGTTAGAGTTCTCCTATGTGTTCATATATCGATGACCTAACTTAAGCATAACCTAGGCTAGTTATGTCCAGTTTATGTGGATCCATATTGTTACTGTTAGTGCAAGAGGCTATGCCTTCACAAGGCTACAGTAGGCTTCTGTTTGAAAAGGTATCTAAAATTGGTCATCATATCAAATCATATGACGGATCCTCGTGACCCACTATACCCACACAACAATCTTCTTAAGTTATGATAAGCCTAGGGTAAACAGAACTTATATTGTGAGTATAGGCCTTGGATACCCCAGTTTGTGTTTGTGTAATTAGTAGGCCTGCCTTAGTTGAGCCTAGAGTAAGCCTATAACTTTTCTTTTCTGAGATTGATAAAATTCTTTGTATGACAGTCACAATTTCCCTAGAACAATGATAATTTTTCCAATATCAAAGAAGTTTATAAATAGCAAATGATTGTCCAGGTTAATTTTTGAAATTTGACTACAAAAACACCCAAGCCTAGGCCTACAGTATAACAGTAACAAATTCATTGCACTTTGATGGCACTTGCTAGATTACAGGTCAGCATTAAAGTTTGTTAGCCTAGTATTGACCCTACGGATTGCTAACTCTTCAGAAGTACTTTCCCAGGATGTGCTCACGTTCCTCGGTACTCAGATAGGCCTACATTTTAGTTTTTAACGTCTCAGTGGCAAGATATAATCGCTGGGGATGAATGATTCGACTGTCTAGCATAGTTGGGGGTAGGCCTACCAAATACCCCAGACATCAATTTTCTGACATAAAAAAAAATAAAGAAATAAAAAGAGAAATAGGGAGTGGCCGAGGCATAGTCCCGAGTTAAAGCATAACATGTACTGTAGTATTTGTAGGAATTGCATACTGAATAGCTGATAGTCATTTCCAAATAGTTATTATTCAAAGAATACAATGTCCAGCAAGCCAAGTTTTGAGAGCTCTTTGACAGCAGTTTAGACCAATTAGTTTCAGATTGTAACACACGTTCAACAAACGTAATTAAAAGTGTAGTTGAGTAAACAGTACAATAAACTGAAGTCTCCATTCAAGGTCATCATTATCCTGTGAGCTGGCATTCTGTTGTTTGTAAATTAACAGCTTCCAATTCATTGTATATATGTGTACTATAACTATTCATAATCATGTATGGAACTTTCAGAGCTGGCCTCCCAGTTTCACTGTGCTCCTGGACTTTGTCAGCCCAGGACTAATTTTGAACAATAAAGCTATTTGTTTGAATTCTGTACCAGAGATGCTAATTAATTACATCAATATATCCATTTGTAGTCCTTCAATTTGAACATTGACATCTTACTAAAAAGACAAGAGCAATAGAAATCCATATTTGTTCGATTTAGTGAGTATTTTCGTTAGTACCAGGTTATTCAATGTATAAATCACAGAAACTGTGTAATATTCAATTAACTGCACATCCAACTTCACAAGGGGAATAATGAGTGAAGTGGTGGATATAGGCCTACTTTAAAACTATATAGTTTTATACAGTGTACAGGACACTTCAGACCAACTGTTTATCTCTTTTAATTTGTTCTTAATTACAGGAAACAACTACTGTACCAGGAGCTAAACATTTCGTCCCGTACCGAGAACTACTTCCGATTTGAGAAGCGAATTTCCAAACCGATATTGAGATCAACTTACGAGAAGATTCACAAAAGATGTCCAGCTCTATATCAATTTATTCGTTAAAGCAACTGTAGGTATCAATTTAGGAGAAATAAAAAAAAATGTTTTATTAGATTTATGATTCTTATAAGAAGCTCTGCCCATCAATGTGTCAAGTCTACTTCCATTGAAAAAACTATTGGAGAAAAATGGAGAAATAAGCTTTGGAAATAAATGTGTGTCTGTGTGTGTCAGTGTGGATGTGTGTGAATGTGTGTCAGTGCACTTGTTATTTTGAAAAATATCCAGCAATTATCTAGCAATGGAATTTTGAGAACGAAATTTGGCCAGTCTTTCAATACTTGCTGTAAAATTAATAAAATCCATTGTAGAACTGACTGAGTGTCTAACTTTGGACAATTTCACTATCTGTAGAACTTCAGAAATAGAAGGTACATGTAGTAAACTTGCAAGAAATTGTTGTCGAAATGCAATGCTCAATCCTTGTTTCTTATTACACCCTTGTAGCCTTTGACCAAAGATGACGACCATGAAATTGGCTGCTTCTATTAATAGTAACAGGCATCTACTTTGCCTACATCTGTCTCCATGGAGCAGCGTGATATCTACAACGGGTCGAAGATCGTTTATCCACGCCATCAGTAGAAAGGATGCTGTTTGTGGTACAAGATATTTCAGAGGCATAACAGAGGATAATCCTCCTAGCCCTCACCATCCATCTCAGCTATTACTTCCCTCCAGGGACCTCCAACTTCCCTCCAGGGACCTCCATATATGTCCTCCTGTGTCTTCGAGTAACATTTCAATCGACGACAGAAAGTCGTTCTCAAATCTGGAATCTATACCGCTGAAGATCTCAACGGACATCTTCACTGAGAGTCGTAAGGAAATCATCGCAAGACTTACGGAGGCAGACTTTCGCAAAACTGCTCCGAGAATAATCAGAAAAGCTGACGAGGATACATCAGCGAGCAAATCTGCCGTCTTCTTGCCATTTTGTTTAGTGAACGAAGAACCGTCCATCCTGTTCACCTTGAGGTCCTCGAAACTCACCAGACACAGGGGACAGGTCAGGTGAGATTTATTTCAGTCTTCTACTAGCTTATTCCCTTCCATGATTGTGAAGTGAAATCATCATATACAGGGGGTAGGAGCCGGGGGGTGCACTTTTTCCAAATTAGCAAATGTGCCTTACTGGCAATTAAAATGTGCCCCTTTGATGAAGAACTGTCTTTGGATATCTTAAGCCTTTGTTAATTTTAATATTTTATTTTAATATTTTATTTTTAGTCTGTACATGCTATTTTTAAAATGGCATCCCATATCTTTTTGAAGCACGGTTAACAATAAACAATCTCAATAAATAAAAAATCAATGTTGCAGAGCACCATTGATAGCCTACTAAGACATCATATATATTTAAGTGATATGGCCGGTGTGTATCGGTTTAAAGCATAACGAGTGGTGGTTGTGGAATGAGAAAGTGCCCCTCTAATGGTGTGCCCCCCACTTTTTGGAAGCTTCCTAACCCCCCTCCCCCCCCCCCCGATCTTATGGGATCACAATATGGCTATTGCAAGTTTGGTTTCACAAATGTTAGTTAAAAAATTTGCAGTGTTTGTATACTGATCTCAGTGTATTATACACAGAAGTTGAAGAGTGTACATAGACTCTTGACATAGAAGAATAACATAAACTCTGTTGCTGTCATTGTGAACTCCAGAAGTTGAAGATTTGTTTGTGTGATCTGTCCTCGAACCTGACAGACAGACAGACAGAAAGTGCTTAGTCATACCTTCCAGGATACATTAATCCCCTCTCAGACAACCAACCTTGCTATTTGGACAAACCTTAATGGTCAATAGTGTTGTAGACTGAAAACTTATGAAACACAGACTCTATTGCTGTCGTTGTGAACATCTTTAATGTTGACCGTTTATTGCTAATGATGACAATGCATCGTACAAAAAACAAAAAAGCTACTGCCAACTGCAGTAGTAATAGTAGTAATGGACTGGACTACTGTCACAATTGTGTCCAACTTTAGCAGAAAAATCATAAAAACTACCGCTAGATGACAATCATCTATTATAATTATTGGATCTCATATTGGTGGCGCTATAACAAAACTAAAACGACGCTGCAGTGTCTTCTCCAAATTTTTAGCCGGATAAAAACTTGTCGGAACTTTTCGAAAGTGTTTTCCTGTCATTTTGACCCGACAGTTTATTTCTAGACTTTCAGGAGTGTCACAGGTGTCACACACAGGTGTCACAGGAGTGTCACAGGTAAACAATCAAATGTCTTATAGTGAAGCCAAATGCTTTGAGTGTACAATACACAGTAGTGGTGAAATGCTATTGAAGAACTTTAAAAGATGAGTGACCATTATTTGATGTTCTAGCATATTTTGAAGCTAGGTTTGTATACAGAAGACCTTTAAATAAGTCTAGATGATCAAAGGGGAATAGCCCCACCGATAAAATCCTCCAAGAAACCAGTCCTATATCGAAAGGTGTAAAATATTATATTGACAACTAAATATTCTCACTGAATATGTACGGTAGTTGGCAGTAAAATCATTTTAACATGTTTCATGACCATCTGG
>JAIPMN010006420.1:0-15980 GCA_020650975.1 Apostichopus californicus
ATATGTTTAGTTGACTGAGTAATATAAGACTACTGATCATAGTGATGGATACTCAAAGTTCGGAAGGAGGAAGAGGGGAAGGAGGGAGGGAGGGAAGGGGGGAGGGTGGGGTTTTGGCTGGTGATCACCTACCTCTTGTAACAAGACAACGTTTAATGGAGACGGGTCATCCTTCAGAATCTTCTCTGTTCCTTCGTAGTCAATATCCTCTGGAATTCTCTCCAACACATCTGCAGCAAGTTTCTGGACCTGGTAATAAAACAAAGCAGTAAGAGTTTGTAAATTAAATTCTTAGAGATAAATGAAATATATCCACAGAGAAACCTCCTGCTAACTTCAACATCAGTCTTCTTCAGTTTTGCTTGTAATTAGGTTTTTTATTTGTCATTCATGGCTGACTGCATTCCAATTTGTATCGAATGAGACTGGGGTGGGATCCTATGTTACATGATATGCAAATTTCCTTTAGCTTCAGATGAACAATAAACAGAAAAGAAATATTGATAGTCCCCAGTAAATGATATTTTATTCCTATTTGCACTTTTGTCAAGTGAAAAACGAAATAGAGTTGATCAATTAGGCTCATGACAATTGCTGGTTGACTAAACTAGTGTTGTGAAAAAAACATCTCTAGATCAAAATATTGCATTTGACCAATGTTACAAGTTATTAATTATTATAACTTATATACATAAAATAACTATTTTTTCCCTAACTTTTACAGTGATTGAAACTGACAAAATGTACATTTCCTAGAGTTTGAAACTCTCCAAATTACTCCCAGTCATCGAGATGGACTATGTAAGCAAAATGGACATTAGAGGGTGGTAGTTTAAGAGGGGTGATAGGGTAGGAGGGGGTGATAGGGTAGGAGGTGGTGGTAGGATAGGAGGGGTGATAGGGTAGGAGGGGGTGATAGGGTAGGAGGGGGTGATAGGGTAGGAGGGGGTGGTAGGGTAGGAGGGGGTGGTTACGGTAGAAGGGGGTGGTAGGATAGGGAGTGGGTGGTAGGTTAGGAGCTCGGCAGTGCTAGAGTAGGAGGGGTGGTAGGTTAGGAGGTGGTGGTAGGATAGGAGGGGGTTGTAGGATAGGTGGGGGGGAGGGAAAATGAGAGAAGCAGATAGGAAAAGGGAAGGAGGGAGCAGGAGGGACATGCTATAAATGCTTCCCCCAAAATGACTTTCTAAAACAATTTGTGGACAACAATGACAACTTTAAATAGGCTGAATGTTGGTGTAGGTTATCATTAAACAATAAAGTAAGAGTGATTATAGAAGCATACAGCGTACCTTGCTTTCTCTGCTCTCGCCCTCCTTAACAGACACTTGAGGTTGCAGAGACAGGAGTGTATCAAAGAGAGTTCTTGTCTCTGTGATCTGGCTGGCTATGTCAGCATTGGGGTGTTGACCAAATGCCTCAGGGTGATCTACACCTGGTAACATGCTGATGTACTCCTGTTAATGGTGGAGAGAAAAATAGGTGACCATGAAATGGAAACCAGAACATTCCATCTGGCAAACACCCTTTATTTATATTGTTAATCGGGTCTAAGCCCTTGCTACGATAGTAAATCTCTCATCCATCGCTATTCAGGGAGTTCACATGATATGCCTTCTGTCCAAGAGAGTAAACCAATAACTAGTGATACAAGTGAACTGAGATTGATTGATTTTTTTTTTAAATCACCTACAAAATATTATGTAATAACTGATTCGAAATAAAGCTTTACTATATATTGGGCACTTATCAGACATAACAACAGAAAAAAAAAAGGAAAAGAAATAAAAACAGATGACTCTTGAAAACAATATGATTATTTAGAAATGCCTATAATCTCAGTTCACTTTAATGTATAAGCTAGGAACAGATGATGTACGGGAGGCAGTAGTGTCCTCAGATAGAGCAGCCTGCTTACCAGATAGGTTGGTAGAGTGCCATCCTTGGGAATGTAGTAGGTCTCCAAGGACGAAAGTCTGAAGGGCAAGAAAACAAACTGAGATATAAATGATATTGATGGTAAAGAGACTTGATGTTCAGGAGAAAGTTAAATCTAGTAGCATGACATGGGAAAAAGTCATTCAGTATGGTGTAATGTGACCTAGGTCAAATCAGTATGTGTACCCCAAGTCATGTTCTACGAGTGTTACATGGATAAAATCAGTCAGCGTACTGCTCATGTAGTGGGACCCAGTTTATACCATTATGTGTACCAGCGTTATGCCACCTTAGTGTGACCTGGGTCAAGTCAATGTGTGTACCACATATGTTGGTGACCTGGGTTAATCATTATATATATGCCTCATGCCACCCGAGTGTGACCTGGGTCAAGTCAATGTGTGTACCACATATGTAGTTTGACCTGGGTTAAATCAATATATATATACATGTCATGCTACCCCCCTGAATGTGACCTGGGTCAAGACAATGCGTGTACCACATATGTAGTTTGACCTGGGTTAATCATTATATATACGTGTCATGCTACCTCCCTGAGTGTGACCTGGGTCAAGTCAATGTATGTACCACATATGTTGGTGACCTGGGTTAATCACTATATAAATGTCCCATGCTGATGGTAAAGAAACTTGATGTTCAGGAGACAGTTGAATCTAGTAGCATGACCCGGGTCAAATCATTGTTTATCTGTGTCATGCTTCGTAAGCGTGACCGGGGCTCTTGATCCTCCTTTGCGTATATAATACTCACTTGAAGAAGGATGTACTGAGAGAGGCTTCGTTAAAGTAGTCGCTGATGTAGGTCTGCAGGAGTCTACGATCATAGTCGTCCGTCACGTGACCTCCGTAATTCACTCCGGCGATGAGATACTTCAGGGCGTCCCAGGGAGTCTCTTCATATTCATCCAGGTAGATACTCAGTAAATTCTCAGAGACCTAAGAATAAGATTAAATGATTCAAACAATAAACCGGGTAAACATGACGAGAATTAGTCTATTAACCATAGGTTGCATTTTTCAGCTCTCTTGACCTCAACTTACTGAAACTTTATCTCTTCTGCAAACAGACTGGTTAGTTTGGTAGAGTTGATTTGTTCACACCTTGCCATGTCTGCCTTGATCTGATAGTGATTTGGCTATTAGCTATGTGAAGAGTTGCATAATAGACGAATAGGCAGCTCAACTAAGATGCTAAAAGATGGGACTGATCACTCAGGTAACCTACTGGAAAAAACCTGCCGTTCAGTACAAACAGCGGGTTTTTGGATGCAACCTATAGCTAATGGACACTTTCACTGCATGAAGGTCAGGGGTCAGGTCTTATTAAGTTAAAATGTGTGTATCCAGTCTCTGGTGTGTTACATACAGGAAATAGATGGGCCGACAACAGAGTGCAAGATCTTTTGAGGGTTGAAATGATCACAAGTAAGTGAATAATTATGGTAATGTGAGAACTGATAATTACATTACTGTGTCAATAAGGTTAAAGGCAATTTCTTCTCATGCTGGGTAAAGTAACTCTTATCTAAACAAAGTAACGTAAAGTAACGTAAAGTAACGTAAAGTAACGTAAAGTAACTAATCTAAACAACTGGTTTAGAATATTCTCTATATCAAGTTGTTACTCACTGTTCTGGCATGACACTGTGTGTCATGAGAACTATGTTGATACCACTGGTGCTTTTTGAGAGGGACTGATTCACACTGGAATGCTAATAGGACAAACCTGCCTCAATGGTTATGTGCAGGTGATTCAGTGCTATGGTTATACACTAACAGGCTAGTCTGTACATAGTACAAAGCCATTATGACTGCCTAGGGTGAAGCACAAATCAAATACTAGAAGATATTACCCGACATATTTCCTTTTGTATCTTGTACATTCTATCAGGGCAACAAACAATGCACATGTACACAAATCATGGTAATATGTAACATATTTATATTATCTAAATTGCCAGATATACATGCATGTGCCAATAAACATTATATAATATGATTGAATTCATCACCAAAAGTTCAGATATATGCAAATCTGTAATTTTGGTAAAGGTAAATGTCACAATAACTTATTACAAACATTCTGTTTACTGTAACACACAATAACCTATAGATGTGTCAATATGAGCCTACCTCAAAATCAGAGTCATTAAACCCATACATGATATTCCAACCAAGCATGAGGAATTTCTTTCTTTCCAAGAGAACAGAGTGGAAGAAGCATAGAGCAAACAACAACTTCTTGTACTTCTCTGGTTGGGAGCAGCGAGAGAACTGTTGCTCTGTCACCAGGTGGTACAGACGTTTCATGTTAGCTTTCAGACCCTGAGGAAGAAAGATGGTAACGTCAAATTAGGGTAAAGAAAACTGTGTTAATTTCAACCTTAGAGTACTTGTAAACTGAGAAATCTGTAATTTCTTGTAGAGGTGAAGAAATAGAACTATGCTTAAACATGACATGACATAACAAGACATGAAAAAGACATGAAAAGATAGGACATGAAAAGACATGATGAGACATGACCAGATGAGACATGACATGATGAGACATGAATTAGACATGAGACGGTAGGACAAGACATGACTAGATATAACATGATAATATATGAGACATGACATAATGAGACATGACGAGACATGACGAGACATGACGAGACATGACATGATGAGACAAGAATAAGACATTAGATATGAAACGGAAGGACAAGACATGACGAGACATGACGAGATATGACATGATAAGATATGATGAGACATGACATGATGAGACATGAATAAGACATGAGATATGAAACGGAAGGAAAAGACGAGACATGACATGATAAGACATGACAGGCCATGAATATGAAAGGACAAGACATGCCATGAAAAGCCATACAGCTGTTCACAGACTTGTTGCATGACAGAGAATTGCAGGGGCTGTTATATAAATGCCCTCAATAAACAGACTGTGCTTCATCTGTGGTCTTTTTTTTATCAACATCTAAACAGATCTTACTTTCACACCATTGTTTAACTTAACTCTTCTATATGTTATACCTATATGTCATTCTATATATCATACCTATATGTCATTCTATATGTCATACCTATAAGTCATTCAATGCAAATCTTGTAGCAAAACCGCAAATGAAATGGAATTAAATACAAACACACAAAATGAAAAGAAAGAAAGACAAAAAGAAAAGACAAAATAAAGGCAAACCTTTGGTGGTTCTGTGGTCATTTTTATTCCAGCTTGGAGGATGGAGATAGGGAAATCTGGATGAGGGCTGCTACTCAGCCAGAGTCTGAAGTCAGGATGAGGTTCCTCCACCTGAAGCTGTTCAACAAGTTTGTCTAACTGGGGCATCCAACTCAGAGACAAATGACAGTTAGCCAAGAAGACCCAGTTACCCTGAAATCAACCAAACAAACAATTGTATAACCATCGGCTTTTTACCTCAACATTTTCTGAATCAAAGATGGCAGACTACATACAGTTGGTATTGTTGTTTCCTGAGAACACGTACGTTTATGGATTGATTCGATCAGTTTTTTTTTTATTCTCCTATTTAAACATTTATTGATACTTTTGTTCTTGGAGACAGTGAATGTCACTGAATGGATGACAATATTTCATATTTTCGACCTGCTTATGACAATATCTGAGCTTTTTTCCAGAATGAACAAAGGTTGATGTAAAGTTTTATCTCTTCATTCAAAGTCAACATGGAGAGAGTTCCAAACAATCTAACGGGTGGATTCCTAGATTCTACTCACGGAATTATAATGTACTTTCTACATTTAATTTTTTACTCTTGATGGAGGTTAACTTGAAGGTACTATAAAGTTAGGGTAAAGAATACTATGTTACTTGCTCACTAGTAAGTAGTTTGTTGAGAGCTTGCCATTTTTAATTAATTCTACATGTTACTGATTAATTATATTTGACTCAACTGATTATTTAGCATTCCACTCATATTATCACTCACATTGCTCATATTATTTAACATATCACTAACCACTGCACTAAACACACAGATATTAGTCAAATTTTACTTCAGATTTTAGTGATGTAGTTACATTCTGGAATATAAGCTGTTCACTACTTTAATCAATCTGATCACACTTCCCACTATCACTTTGTATTAAGCTAAGTACCTAGCTAAGTACCTCTCAAACACCATCCTTTTGATCATCCTGCTAGCTGTTTTTTTTTTAGAGCTTGCCACTGAAGTTTTAATTCTACTTTTTACTCATTTTAGACTGTGTAATTATATTTGACTAAACTGGCAATTTAACTTCAGTAAGCACTCAGATATTAGGCAAATGTTACCTCAGACGTTAGTGATGTAGTAATATATTGGAACTTTATCAGCTCTTCACTACTATTACCATTCTCTTCACATTTCCAGCCATTAAACTACAACTTTGTATTAAGATAATATAAGCTTGCCACTTTGTAATTATAAACTATGGTGGGGGCACCCCATGTGCCCCCTATTCTGACTCCAACCCCCTTGATCAAACTATAACTTTGTTTTAAGGTACGTACCTCTCGGACACCTTCCTCGATCATCCTGGTGGCTATATTTTTTTTGTACTGCCACTTTATAATTACAAAACTACACAGGAGGGGGGGGGGGTGTACCCCATGTGCCCCCTCAACCGACTCCAACCCCCTTGATCAACTATAACTTTGTTTTAAGGTACATACCTCTCGGACACCTTCCTTGATCATCCTGGTAGCTATGGGTGCCTGGCCCTGACCAAGGGATAGAGCATGGAACCTGTGAGCCATTCCACTCTGCTCTGCTAACTGAAGCAACATACTTGTTGGATCCTTTGAAGGAATTACAGAAACAAACACAAGAATAAGAACAACTTTAAAATTGGAAGGGACTATAGAAAACAAAAACAACAGATCTCAGATATTACAATGTACAGATGAGAAAATTCATTATTTAGAATAAAGACAATAATTTAAAAATGTTTGTTTAATTTTATTGTTAGACATGATGGTGTTTTTTTAAGCTTATTTCTATGTTAACTGTATTAATGTCAGTTCCTTATATAGCTAAGTTGATATATGGTCGATACATATAGTGCAAAGTAAGCAGTATGGGATATAACAAGTATACAGCAACTGGCCACTTAGCATACTCTTCTTCTCAACCATAGCATCCTGAAAAACTCAGGTGGATACAGCATCTAATCATAACTATTCCTCCGCCCCCTCCCCACTTCTTTCCCACTTTGTGCAACCCACTTTTTCATAGTAATTATTCTGATTCATGCACTGAAGGAAATTGACAGCCTCCTAAAATGATTGAAAGAAATTTCTGTAAGCCTGTGATCAAAATCAGGAAATGACCTTCTCAAGCAGACAAAATATTTGTCCCAGAAAAGAGCAGATTCCTGCCGATGAGATGTTGCAAATGAATGAATATATTCACAGTTTCACACTCACCACTCCAGGAGATAACACAAATATGAGAGGAGTCTTAGTGGTGGAGTCATCCAAGACAGCCTTCATATCGAGAACTGGAGGCTCGACAAACCTAATCAGGACAAAAAGCAGAAGTAGCATTAGATGAATAAAGGGGAAAAAACAGAGTCCAATGCAGGTCCATAAAAGAGTACTGGGGCTGGGGGGGGGGGGGAGGGGGTAGGCATTGAAAGAAAGTTTGCATGTGTCAAACATCTTTAAGGGACCCTTGATTGAAATTGAATAATCCAATGGTCAAACTTTATTGTATTAAAAAAAAAAAGAAAGAATGCTGGTCAAAGTTTACTGTATCAGCCAAAAAATAAATGGTGTAAATTTTATGCATAAATAGATAGAAGCCACACCCTGATAGAGAGAAGTACAAAACTTTAATTCAAAGAATAGAAAGTTCTTCCTTACTTTGATCCGAGGTTATTAACAATGAAGGATGTAGCACAGAATGAGACCCTGTCTGGTCTGAGAGATCTGACGATGAGGTTTCTCTGTAATTCGTTGCAGGCGTTATCCCATTCGCCTGAAATTGAGAAGAAAACAAAAAAACGAAAATATGAATTTTATAATAATGACCGAAGAATGACAAGCCTTCATTATACTTCGTTATACACCTACCACAGGGTAGATACAAAATAAGCTTTACTAATGAATATTGTTGATGAATACCACTCAAAGGAAAGTGAAAGATAAATATAAAACAAGAACCAGGAATGGGATAAGATCTCCCAGCTAGTAAAACAAAGGACTTGTTATTCAGGGTGTACACAATTCTTCTTCTTCTCTCATATTCATATTTTTACTTGAAAAGTTAAATGTTTGACATTTCCTAGTCACTTTCTAGGAGTGTGTCAAAATAGAAACTGATTTTGAAAATTATTGGTCATAGTGTGACAACAAGAAATATAAAGAAAGTAACAAAATTCCCAAATTATCCAGGAAACTAAAAATTCTATAATAATGTTTGAAGATATCGTAGCAAATATTTATAGAGGATATAGATTGATAAAATAAAATAATTTGGTTACTCCTTCCTGGATACTACTGAAGCAATATTGAGTATAGCTTTTCTCTGAGACCAAAATGTAAGGATAATTAAATTGGTTGCCAAATGTTACCTGGTAGGGGAGCATTTTCTGGCTCTGCACTGGTATACCAAACATGCCAATCTCGTGGATACTGCTCAAAGGACTGAACCAACCCATGAAAGTTGGCCAATCTAACAAAAGAAGAAAGATATATATTTTATTTTTATAAGACATAATTTTATTATTTTTATGGTCACTCGACAAGAGCACAAACACTACAGCAAACAGAACCAGACCTGAAATGACGAAGAAAAACCTTTCTGAGGGTGTGAGTCGCTAAAACTAAGCAGACATTGCAGAGACGAGTATTTTAACGACATATGAATAAGTCATAATAACTACACAGTACACACAAGATCTTTTTCAGGTTGTGTGATCCTGCTGGCACCGCAGCTTTTCCTAGAATAATTCAGGTAATGGATGTTCCTAGCAATCATAATTCTCAAATCAAACAAACAAAACTCTTATCCTGTTCTCCCTACTGATATGGATAGTGTTACCCTGTTCTCCCTACTGATATAAATAGTGTTGTTCCTTTCTCCCTTACTGATATAGATAGCGTTACCCTCTTCTCCCCTACTGATATGGATAGTGTTATCCTATTCTCACAAAATCAAAGAGACCATGCATGTACTGGCTAAGTCAGTGAGAGAATTTTCAGGTCAGCTGTTAAACAAACATCAACTGTAAAAATTAAAGAGTGTAAGAAGTTCAAACATTGTGTAATTGGAAATATTATGTGCAAGCAGTAAACAACAAATTGAAGTTGTGCGTCATTAAGTGTGCGACAGTTTCATAACAACGATAAGAACTCTCCGTTAGAAAAGACAGCCGTTAAAGACGGCTCAAGGCAGTATATTTATTAGCTGAAATATATATATATGCAAACCAGTAACGCATATAATAATTTTTTGGGGGGTTTTAAAGATATCAAATTTCAAAATATATTAAAATCTAGAATAGTCCTTTAACATTAATGAAAAGATGGAAGTCTACAACATAAGACAATAAAATAGAACTACAAATGACAGGAAAGAAAAAAATAATAATAACCAATGAGTGGGTTTCATCAGTACTTACTTTCTGTTTTGATAAATGCAGAAAAGTAGAGAAAAAAATATAAAATAGATAAGAAAATTCAGAAGAGAATGTGGCAGCTAGCTGGTCTCACCTGGAATATTGAGACAATCATCTAATACATTAAAACTGACTGACTGACTGACGGATATATTTACACATGGTATTTGAGATTAAAGGAGCTAGAGTTTTTAGATATCACACAATAATCAACATTTATCTGATATAACCCAGCATTTAGTTAATCTGGTGCAGATTAGGTCAGAGGTCATTGAAGATGAAAATCAAGATCTAAATCTATATGTTGCTTTCTTCTTTTGAAAAGTGTTATCGAGTATTTTCGTGGAATAATATATCCGGTATCGCAAAATGCCTTGCTACACAAGTGCGAAGATGCTATAGCAGGTTTTGTACACAGGAATCATATAGTATTTTATATGGGACAAAATTCAAAAACAGCTTCAAAACTGATACACAAAATTTGCACACTAAATTAATCCTTGATTTAACTGACTGGAATGTTGGGACAATAACTACAGTCAATAGCAGCTGCTAATAATTTACTGTAATCAAGTGTGTAAAATTGGTCAAGTAATTAATTGCCATTCATAATTAATTAATTAATTAATTCCCATTGAATACTACAAAAAGCTACATAAAGGGTCAATCATACGGCATGAAAAGTACCTGCAGGCTTATATTAGCTAATGTTGTTACTGTTCTCGTTCAAATTATGTAGAGATAAAACTAAATTACTTGCAGTGTTGTTGTTGTCATATTTTTTCCCCTTCAAAATAGAAGCAAGCTATAAAGGCCAATGATAATATATAAATTAATTAGAGGGCCAGCTGACATTTTTATCATAGTAGGACCCTCTTTAAAGGCAAACTACCAGATAACATTACACCGAAATGTTAAATACGAGTATAAATATCTTACTTGTCCAATTCTGTGATGTTATCCCAAGATGTGTCAGCCAACCAGTTGGAACAAGGATTGTCCATTTGTTCTTCTCGATCCAAGACCTAATGATACAAAGTTGAATATAAAGAAATAAATGACTTAATAAATACAAACATTTACTGCTACAAATGCAAGCATCATGCCGTACATATGATTTGACTGTACACATACCATCAAACAATTTGCAGTGGGAAACATTATGCTCTGAAGGAGTACAAATGACTATTGTAATGTCTGTCTAATTTCCTTTTAATTTCTTAATTGGTCAAAATGAAAGATTTGCTACGAAAATGCCCGGTGATCTCAGCACATCTTTTTCTTTTTTAGTGTGAATACTAGGTGACTAGAATAATCAATCTGATAACTCCATTTCCTGTGGCTCAGGGGGGGGGGGGAACCTTTCACAATGCTCCCTAGAGGACACTAACAGGTGACAACAAGATCTTTTGGAGACATGATTTTATTGGTGGAATCGAGAGAGTGGCTCATGAATATTCATAACAGTAATGACTTAAAGTTTCTCTAAATAAATCCATTCAAGGCTAAGAGGAGAAAAAATGGAAATGATATAAGCAATAATCGCAGTGGTTGATGAGGTGAAATCAAATCGATATATATATTTATATTTGCATAGATGAATGCAAATGAGTAAGGTAGTTTCAAAACCTAGATTAAAATAATTTGACAACAAACTCACCACACCACCTCTCAGGAAAAAGTTGTACTCATCGATATTTAATTTTCCAGCCGCTTCTAAGATCTTGGTACACATTTGGAAGGAAAAGAGTAACTTGTGCTTCTCAAAGAGACCTCGGCAGGTGAATCTGTAGAATTCAAGTGTATGTGATTATGCAAATGATATTAATACTTAGCATTAGAGATACGAAGGAATTTTCTGGTATGGTCCATATGTGATATCAAAAAAGGGTGGTGCATAATGTACTTTTCAAGCAAAAATGAATAAATTGCCGATTTCTCCACAACAGTAAAACAAAATTCAAAAGGAGGAATGGGACTCATTCAAGACCGTGTCATTCTTACCTGTCTAAGACCATGTCATTATTACCTGTAGACTGAGTAGGTGTGGTACTCATCTAAGACCATGTCATTATTACCTGTAGACTGAGTAGGTGTGGTACTCATCTAAGACCATGTCATTCTTACCTGTAGACTGAGTAGGTGTGGTACTCATCTAAGACCATGTCATTCTTACCTGTAGACTGAGTAGGTGTGGTACTTATCTAAGACCATGTCATTCTTACCTGTAGACTGAGTAGGTGTGGTACTCATCTAAGACCATGTCATTCTTACCTGTAGACTGAGTAGGTATGGTAATCATTCAAGTTGGTGATCCTTTGGTCAAGCTGAGGACTCCTCTGGCTTTTATCGATAGAGAGGTTGAAGAGGTCAATGTACGCATCCAGGGAGAACTGATACATAGGATCGATACTGCCCATGTCATTCAAGACAAAGAAGAGGATGGATGCTCGCTGAGCACAAGGCCGGTATCCCTGACAACGGTAAACAATAGATCAGTGATTTCAAGAGATTTAAAGACACATGCAGTTATATCATTTAATACTAAGACATAGCAAGTCTTACGAAAGCATGTCGATAAGAGATGCTGCAGCAGCTGCAAAATCCCCTGCAGCAAGGCTGAATCAATATATAATAATAGATATTATCTCCGCAGATCAGCGGTGCCTATAGTATTATGTCCTACACAGTCTGGCTGCTTTATGCTGCAGCTCCCTAAGCATCCTACCTTCGACAAGATGCCTAACCAGACTGTATTACTAGTGATAATGTTACTAGCAAAGATAAGGCTACTGGCAACACCAGACCGTAAATAATCCTCTAGATTTCCTTCTCAAGTTCAGAAGTCAATCTAGTATGTCTGTGAAAGCTATCTACAAAATGGCTCGAGTCCTACTCGAGTTCTTAAGAAATCTTCCAGATTTAAGAAGTGGAGTGTAGATTTCGATTGTAATATGTAAGTCTTTGGCTCAACTGATATTATTGAGTTTAGTTTGAAATGAAGTCATCTGCAAACATCAGCAAACATCAACGACAACAACCAAATGAAAACCCTGAGAATTCTGGTACCTGTAGTAGGTTCCTTCTATAATTTGTAAAATTATCCCTAAAACTCTATTTCAGTGTAACAAACAGTTACATTAGGTCGTAGCATACCTCACGAGCAGCGTCAATCTTAGCCTCTGTTTGTTCTGAGACTAAAAGTTGCTCTGAGACTTCCTCTGATGTCTTCTTCGATGACTGGAGGGTATTGACCAACTGTTCATCGTCCAGTAATGAACCTTGAGCCTCGTTCAATAACCTTATGAGAAATGAAATAAATAAATGAAATATGTGACTGCTATCCCTTTCCTGAGAATCTCATCAGCCAGTTATGATTTAGTTGGAAAACATAAATAACATCCAACTATTACCGTTACCTGAGAATCTCACCCTCAAGTTAAATATGTGACTGTTATCCTTACCTGTAAATCTCATCAATCAGTTATGATTTAGTTGGAAAACATAAAATAACATCCAACTATTACCGTTACCTGAGAATCTCATCTTGCAGTTAAATATGTGACTATTTTCCTTATCTGAGAATTTCATCAACCAGTTATGTTTTAGTTGGAAAGTAACATCCAACTATATTACTGTTAGCTGGGAACCTCATCCTCAAGTTTGATGTACATTTGAAAACATAAAATAACATCCAACTATTACAATTACCAGAAAACCTCATCCACCAGTTTGATTTAGTTGGAACACATAAAATAATATCCAACTATTACCATTACCTGCGAATCTCACCCTCAAGTTAAATATGTGACTGTTATCCCTTACCAGAAAACCTCATCCACCAGTTTGATTTAGTTGGAAAACATAAAATAACATCCAACTATTACTGTTACCTGAGATTCTCATCAACCAGTTATGATTTAGTTGGAAAACATAACATAACATCCAACTATTACTGTTACCTGAGATTCACATCCACCAGTTTGATTTAGTTTAAAGAAATAAAATAACATCCAACTATTACCGTTACCTGACAATCTCATCAACCAGTTACCATTTAGTTGGAACATAAAATAACATCTAACCATTACCGTTACCTGAGAATCTCATCCTCAAGTTAAATATGTGACTGTTATCCCTTACCAGAAAACCTCGTCCACCAGTTTGATTTAGTTGGAAAACATAAAATAATATCCAACCATTACCGTTACCTGAGAATCTCATCCTCAAGTTAAATATGTGACTGTTATCCCTTACCAGAAAACCTCATCCACCAGTTATGATTTAGTTGGAAAACATAAAATAACATCCAACTATTACCGTTACCTGAGAATCTCATCCTCAAGTTCCACCAGTCTCTTCTTGCCATCAGCGATGTTCATCACCAGAGTATCTTTCTGTTCCTCTAGCTCAGGTCTCTCCTTCCTAACCACTATACCCAGAAGTTGGGCTTCCAGACCCTGCTCCTTGACTGCAAAGTTGACAATGGTTGTCTTAGTAGAGATCTCAGGGGTGTAGTGAGGATTACCCAGCTTGGTGGTGATGTAGAAACGGAATTCGGGGCTGTAGTCGAGTTCTTTCTCACCCAGTCTGAGAATCATACGTCCACCTGTTAAATGATCAGCATAGAAACATTAGCAAAAGCCTTACTACTGAAGAAATGTAGAACCAGCAAACAAAAATATTGTTTTATGTTTTCTTTCAAATGTACATCAAATTTTCTTCTTCCAAGTTGGTAAGCATTAACATATGAGCTTTTTGGGGTACTAATAACTTCACAATCCCGAGTTTTAACCCGGTCAAGAAATAATATTAAAAAAATAAAGAAAAACCACAAATTTTGTTCTCAGTGTGCAACTATGACCTCTGACCTGTTGGCTTCATAATTCTTTTTCGTACAAACTGTGACAATTATACTATCCAATATCTTTAAAACGCAATGTAGTAATTGTATAACTGGATGCTTACTGTATGTTCTTCTTTTGCTAATTAAAAATAAAATTCCTTCTGGACTATCCTTTGAAGTCAACTTTAAAAAATATGGTATTGTTAATGTTAGATGTTTCATTTTATCAGTAAGACTGTCTAACATGCAGAAGCAGCATTTGCTTTGACTGAGAGCCAGAGAAAAACTCTTTCGCCTGCACTGGCAGAGAAAATTAGTAGGAAGATTTTATAGTTGTATCTCAAATATGAGTAAATTTTTAAAAAACGAAGAAAAAAAGGAGAGAATACAAGGAGAACCAAGCTTCAGTGACTTAATAAGATGAATGCAACCCATCCTACATTAAGAAGCCAGCTCGTACAACTAGACAACTCAATCAAGCTAAGTTCATCAAACCTCGCTGCAAAACAGATGATTACAAATATAGTTTTTTTCCGAGAACGATAACAGATTGGAACTGTTTGCCTCCAGAATTGATTTCAATAACGTCTACTGACAATTTCAAAGTGAAAACATCTAGGTACTTAACAGAGATTTAATATGCAACACATGACTTGGTGATGTCCGCACTAATCATCCTTTGCGAGATGGACACCAGTCTATTGCAGAGTACTGATGTAGATAGATAGCAATCGTCTCTAGAGGCGGGATTCTTTACCTTGTTTCACGATGGATTTGTTGAGGATGGGAGCCAAAGATGGATCTAATTCCTCTTGTACATTCTGTAACAGGACCGGCAGTCCGTACTGAATGGCGTTCTCTAAGGTTCGTAGGTAATCAGACTGCTGAAGGTCGATGATCTTTAACCCTCTCTTGCCCTCCATGTTCTTGATCCATTTGATTGCCTGACCCTGAGGATCAACCATCAGAGGCCATCTGGTAGGAAACAAATATGATATATATCAGTAGTGAGGTTTCAATATGTCTTGAAGTATATAAACAATATTCTTACCAACTGTGAACATTTTTAAATTTTTCATAATTGTATTGTTTGTATTATACAATTGTATTGTTTGTATTATACAATTGTATTGTTTGCATTATACAAAATCAGTATGCTGTGTACAGAGGAGCTACAATAGATGGAAAAAGGAAGAGGAAGGGGAAAGTCCCCCCCCCAAAAAAAAAACATGGATACAATAATCAAATAAGAAATGTATGCAAATCAATGTCCACTGCTTGCCTGTGCCTCACACCCCCCCCCCCTCCCCCACCCCCAGCCTTTCCCACACCTTCACACAAATAACTGACAATCCAAAAGCAAGGAGTCTATGACAAACAAACTACTTCCACTAAATTTAACCTTCAAAGTCCATTACAACTATTTAAAAACATTTTCCATGATTGCCACAAATTTATACTGTAATATGACAAGAAAATGATCTAGGTATATCAAGTTCAACATCATCTCATAGGGAAGGAGGAAGGGGGGG
>JAIPMN010006422.1:0-12211 GCA_020650975.1 Apostichopus californicus
ACATCAAGATCTACTGAAGATATTACCAATGACCTGTGACTCCACATCAAGATTTACTGAAGATATTACCAATGAACTGTGCCTCCACATCAAGATTTACTGAAGATATTACCAATGAACTGTGCCTCCACATCAAGATCTACTGAAGATATTACCAATGACTTGTGCCTCCACATCAAGATTTACTGAAGATATTACCAATGACCTGTGCCTCCACATCAAGATCTACTGAAGATATTACCAATGAACTGTGCCTCCACATCAAGATTTACTGAAGATATTACCAATGAACTGTGCCTCCACATCAAGATCTACTGAAGATATTACCAATGACCTGTGACTCCACATCAAGATTTACTGAAGATATTACCAATGAACTGTGCCTCCACATCAAGATTTACTGAAGATATGATGAATGACCTGTGCCCCCACATCAAGATCAACATAAACATATGACAATGAACTGTGCCTCCACATCAAGATTTACTGAAGATATGATGAATGACCTGTGCCTCCACATCAAGATTTACTGAAGATATGATGATTGACCTGTGCCCCCACATCAAGATCAACATAAACATATGACAATGAACTGTGCCTCCACATCAAGATTTACTGAAGATACGATGAATGACCTGTGCCTCCACATCAAGATTTACTGAGGATATGATGATTGACCTGTGCCCCCACATCAAGATCAACATAAACCTATGACAATGAACTGTGCCTCCACATCAAGATTTACTGAAGATATGATGAATGAACTGTGCCTCCACATCAAGATTTACTGAAGATATGACCAATGACCTGTTCCTCGCCATCAATATCTATGGATGATATGACCAATGAACACTTAAGATATGATGTACTTGTGTCTTATTTCATGACACATAACAAAACAAAAGGTACAGGCATACTGTAGCACCTTGCCTGGAATTTTCTTTGAATTTCATTATATGTTATTGAATGTTTATCTACATCTGATCATCTGCTTGAATGTTCAATGCTACGGAGGATTGTGAACCCGATGATACCGTGAATGCTCCTTTAAACGAGCGCTTACCTGATGATACTGTGAATGCTTCTGCAAACAAGCGTGAACCCAATGACACGGTGAATGCTCCTTTAAAAGAACATGAAACTTATGAAACCGTGAATGCTCCTTTAAACAAACGTGAACCTGATGATACTGTGAATGTTCCTTTAAACAAAGTGAACCTGATGATACAGTGAATGCTCCTTTAAACAAATGTGAACCTGATGATACAGTGAATGCTCCTTTAAACAAACGTGAACCTGATGATACAGTGGATGCTCCTTACACAAACGTGAACCTGATGATACAGTGAATGCTCCTTTAAACAAACGTGAACCTGATGATACCGTGAATGCTCCTTTAAACAAACGTGAACCTGATGATACTGTGAATGCTTCTGCAAACAAGCGTGAACCCTATGACACCATGAATGCTCCTTTAAACAAACGTGAACCTTATGAAACAGTGAATGCTCCTTTAAACAAACGTGAACCTGATGATACCGTGAATGCTCCTTTAAATGACGTTAGAATATGTTTTTGTATGGCATTGTCAGTGCTGAGTATGCCTCGTAGCATGATAATCACAGCTTACTCTAAATATCCCGCACTCAGTCATAATTAGGTATTTTCATGGTTCTAACCTGCTGCTATATAAAGCGCATACTTTAACAAGGTTAATGTATTAAGTGCTGACTCATGATATCAAATTAACCAGTCAGCTATCTACTTAAGCATGATCAGAGTTATTAATGAATACTTTTGAAAATGAACTTGATAGATATCATTTATGACTTCTTATAGCTTGAAGATAAAATTGACAAAAGTGATATTCATGGTTTTTACATTGAAGCAATAAAGTGCTTCCTCTTCCAAAAATTCATCCAGTTATGAACAAATATATGTTGCACTGATTCAAGGCTAAAACACCAATAAATTTATTTTTAGTGGCAATTCACTGTCGAAATCATTTGTATCCAAGCTTCAAGAATTTTTTTCTTTCAATAGTTCTTTCACCTATGCACCTTGCTTGTTAATGACAACCAGGAAACTCAAAAATTAAGCCAAGCTGAATTTTTATACCATTATTATGTTTTAAAGAGTTTTAGACATCTTGGCAACTGTTGATCTCAAATGACACCTGACCACCAATTTTAAAGGATAACTTTGCTTACCAAGTGGGTGTATCAACTATAATGAACTTAACCAATATGCACTTTTTGAGTTACCATGTTTACAAAGATTCCATACTGCCTCTGTTGATCTCAAATGACCTTTGGCATCCACAGAAACAAGCGGTTTCTTGTACATGCATCTGTACACCAAATACGAAGTTCATCATAATTCTTTTGGTTTGGAATCAGACATATGCAGGCCTCAAATTTCACAATTTTTAGGGCAAGGCCACTTTGGCCTTGAATGGGGCAAAATTTTAAAGGGCACCAAGGCCATGAGGTAAGGCACCAAGGCCATGAGGTAAGGCACCAAGGCCATGAGGTAAGGCACCAAGGCCATGAGGTAAGGCACCAAGGCCAACTTAACGAAGGGCAACAAAGACAATTCACAGTAGTTTACACACGAATGTTGCACCAACAAAATTTACTGAAGCACGTTGTCAATTGGACCGTGAAAAAATTTGCAACAGAAACTACTGTGGTACGAATGCACATTTCACATTAGCAACTATCAATGCAGAGAGAAGAAACATACTGTGAGATGTAACATCCTTTTCAGGACCAGAGATGTTAGCTTCCCACAAAATTCATGGATTGTCTCAACTCATAACATTTTCTGATCAAAACAACGATTCAAATATTACGTGACATATTACGTTCAGAAACAATTCAAGTGCATCTTCGTACCAGGAGTGATTGTTGTCAAAAGTTACATAGGACGTTATGCGGCAAGGCCTAACGTTATGATATTTGAGTGCACACATATGATAGCCTATACAACAAACTTTGTTATCTCTACACAGGGGAAAGTAACGTTGCAAGTAATTGTTGTTAAACAACTTCTTGTTCATTGAGCACTACAGATGCAAGAATGTTCCAGACAATGGATAGGGACTTTTAGCCAATCACATCGCAGGAATTTTGGAAAAGCCTCATTGTCTAATTATAGCATGAAAATCTCTGTAATGGAGTGTTGTAAACCCTGTACCTTGCGGTTGATTGCTGTGATATATTTATTTTCAAACTAATTCAATTATCTGTAGGATTGGGAGAAATTTTGGTTCTTGTCAGAAGAAGGTTTTTCGAAAGAAATCATGAAAGATGTTCATTCAAAAATGTGTTTTGTTATGTTTTCCGTTGACCTAGTTGTCAGGGTGTTCTTGGGGTCTGTTTCTCTAAAAGGGCACGGCGGCCATCAGAGCAAAAAGGGCAAGGCATTTTTGGCCGTGAAAACGTCAGATTTCCTATAGGCACCAAGGCCAGTTGGAAGGGCACCATCGGCCATGGCCGTCATGGCCACCGTGAAATTTGAGGCCTGTATATGTTGTGTATACATACTTCACAAAGTGTTTACATGTTATTGTTTATGCTTGCACTGATAAACATTGACAAGTAATACATTTGTGTGTACAAGCTGTTAACATTATGACCATGTTTGCAACCTTCTTATTACCATACAAGAATGCTGCCACTGATAACCTTACCACTACAAAAATTACCAAACCTTTTTTCATCAGCCAGCATGTACTTTTTTCTCTACAAAAAAGGTGAACACATGATCACTCATTATCCCAACTATATGCACCAAGCATATCCAGCTGGTTTACACCCAACTTTCAAACATTTCACTTGTATTTGCTCATGCAACTTCTGAGGGTGACATGCTAGCCAGACATAGACTAATCACATCTACTCAATTTCATACAAATACTAGCTCATTAACAGCCTGATATCCTCTTTAATTAGTAGTGCAGAACCACAGCGATGACCTCACCTCATGAGGGTCTAATGGTGCTTCAAACAGAACCCTCCGTCGGTCATCTGTTGGCATGGGACTAGCTTCCATGGAAACAGCAGACCTTCTTCCTTTCTGGCCATCTGCAAGAGACACCAAAGAATGTTTCTATCACCCACGCTCTTTCCAAATGCTATAGCAATTCAAAATGACACACATACATGGCTACACATAAACATAGATTCATACAGAGTAAGTGCAGTGAGAAGGCATTCTGCTATAGCAATTCAAAATGACACACATACATGGCTACACATAAACATAGATACATACATACATACATACATACATACATACACACATACATGGCTACACATAAACATAGATACATACAGAGTAAGTGCAGTGAGAAGGCATTCTGCTATAGAAGTTCAAAATGACACACATTCAAACACCCATAAAAACATTTAGATGAAGATTACACACAGCTACCGATCTACTTGAAGCAATTCCCAACTATCACTGGCATCATGTTGTATATCAGCTTAATTGTAAGAATGCTGACATTTTATACAAAATCAATTTGTGATTGGTAGAAACATATTAAAATGTAACACATAAATTGCAAGGTTCACAAATAAAACAAAAATGTTTCTACATTGTATTGAATAATGAAGAACACATTTCCCCTGTAACATATATACACAGTGTATATACACACAGTCAAAAGATGTTATTGGCTATTGTCAGACATGATTGTGTCTGGAGACAATTTAAACTGCATTAGTGTCTGGAAGGTTAAAGTGATTGGTTGAGAGCGCCTAAACATCCCAACAAGTTACTCAAAATACCAAAACAAAGTACAAGCTAGACCTTAAACTACATTAGTGTCTGGAAGGGTAAAATGATTGATTGAGCACCTAAACATTCCCACAAGTTACTCAAACACATTGAAATATAAGACAGAGTTTGTTGCAGCATATGCTTAGGCTATAATACTCCAAGAAAGTGTGAACAGCCATAATTTGACTAGACCTTTATTAAAACCTCCTTAGCTGAGTGATTTGCATAGGTTGTAATTAAAGAGCTGATAATCACAGATCACCTGTTGCATATGCTGTATCTGGAATCAAACCTTGGTCATGAGTAACCTAAATGTTTTAATATTAATGCAAGTTGTACAAAAATAAAACTGTCTGACCTGTGCCATTGGTTTTGAATTCTGGTGTAGATCCATTAGGAAAACTCTCTGCCATTTCACCATTCATTGATTCACTGTGGGAATCACGCACCTCCTCTGGGACACTGCCCAATTGCATGTGGACATGCCTTCTTGAACTAGATGGCAAATCCTTTTTCCTGAGGCTGAAGAGACAGACATGGAAATATATAGGCATAGCTATTGCATAACGTGTGATGGACAAGGTTACAACAATTAGATCTTGGTATTAGAATAAAAATAGCAGCTGATGCATTCAAATAAAGAAATGAGGATAAGGCAAAAATTGGCATGATTACTGCATGAATTTTGTTGCATGATTGGAAGATATGTTACTTGCAAGTCAACATGTTGATGAATGAACCTTAATGAACCTTACTGCATACTTTCATGTTATTGCATACCCTGATCACTGGTACTCAACATACCTACCAGTCTGAATGTAATCAACCATGCTTGTTATGGATCATATTCTGATCACCAGATAATTACCTGCATGAGTGCCAACATACTATGGAGCACCTAATAATTACCTTCATGGATCACCTCTTATTTCTCTGCAGGCATACCTTTAATACTATGGAGCAGCCTGCTGATGATTATGTAGGCATGCCAAGATACTACAAGGAAGCAGATAATTACCTGCAAATTGGTCTTAATACCATATAACAGCTGACAATTACCTGCAGGTATGTCTACATACTATGGAACACCTAATAATTACCTGCATGGAGCACCTCTTATTTCTCTGCAGGCATACCTTTATACTATGGAGCAGCCTGCTGATGATTATGTAGGCATGCCAAGATACTACAAGGAAGCAGATAATTACCTGCAAATGGGTCTTAATACCATATAACAGCTGACAATTACCTGCAGGTATGTCTACATACTATGGAACACCTAATAATTACCTGCATGTGTGCCAAAGTACTATGGAGCACCTAATAATTACCTACATGTTTTGTACCTACATACAATGGAGCACCTGATATTTATCTGCAGGCATACCCATATACTTTGGAGCACCTGATAATTATCTGCATGTGTACCTACATATCATGGAACACCCAACGGTTATCTGCAGGTTTGCCTATATACTTTGGAGCACCTGATAATTATCTGCAGGTGCACATATATACGTTGGAGCACCTGATAATTATCTGCAGGTGCACATATATACTATGGATCATCTAGCGGATGATAAGTACTTTAATTTGTACCTGTATACCACAGAGCACCTGATATTTATCTGCAGGTGCACATATATACGTTGGAGCACCTGATATTTATCTGCAGGTGCACATATATACTATGGATCAGCTAGCTGATGATAAATACTTTCATTTGTACCTGTATACCACAGAGCACCTGATAATTATCTGCAGGTGCACATATATACGTTGGAGCACCTGATATTTATCTGCAGGTGCACATATATACGTTGGAGCACCTGATATTTATCTGCAGGTGCACATATATAATATGGATCAGCTAGCTGATGATAAATACTTTCATTTGTACCTGTATACCACAGAGCACCTGATAATTATCTGCAGGTGCACATATATACGTTGGAGCACCTGATATTTATCTGCATGTGTACCAATAAACTATGGAGCTGCTTGTTGATGATTATTTGCAGGTTTGCCAAGATACTACAGAGAAGCAGATAATTATGTGCAGGTGTGTCTTAATTCTATGGATCAGCTGATCGCTACTTGCAAGTGTGCCGAAATACTTCAGAACACATGATACGTACTTTCATGTGTACCTATATACCACAGAGCACTTGATAATTATCTTCATGTGTGCCTACATACTATGGAGCACCTGATATTTATCTGCAGGTGTGCCAACGTACTACAGAGCAGCAGATAATTATACCTGCATGTGTGCCTGCATAATTATCTGCAGGTATGACAACATATGGTAGACTCTCGTCCTTCCTCAAGGAAAGAAGAAATTATGTTTTGTAGATTGGCCCTCTCATAGCTCATATAGTTATCAATTGATGCATTTGTCTATAACATATCCATAAATAACAGATCTTGAGTATTTCATGCAATTAGCTTTTCATGGCTCAACAAATATTTCCAGCACAACTTGAAGCAAAGTGAAGGTTTACCCTTGTTGCAACCAGAAAACCACTGGTTAGATGTTAGGTAGATGTTAGGTAGATGTTAGGTAGATGATAGGTAGATGTTAGGTAGATAGTGGAGTGTTAGTTCAGTGGTACATGCCGGTGCCTTTCAATCATAAGGTCAATCATAATCATGGAGATATTTTCAGCAACAGTTAAAAGGATTTTCTGATGGCTGAAGTTGATTGCTTGGCATTTAAATTACTGATAGTTTCATAATCTGTAGGCAAAAGCCAAATCCTCATTACCTTCTGATACAAAATATTCAAATATTGTAAGATTTTGTAAGATTTTGTTTCTGGCAACAGCAGAATAGATGATATCATCAGGGCTCGTTAGGGCTTGTTAGCTGAAATGTCCTTGTTTTTCTTTATAATAATTCAATCACTACATACAGAGGAAAGAACATTCTACCCAAGAAAATTAAACATTTTGATGAAATTCTAAATGCAGAGAACATCATCAGCTAAGGAACATTTAAATGTATTAGGTTTCAAGGATAAATCAATAAGACTAAAATATCATTTGAAGAGCATTCTCCCATATGACATCAGAGATCTCCCAACAGTGATCTAACTTCCTGGAATATTTGAAGGTTTATAGCAAGTCAGATAGGTCACATTCTGTCAACGGCCATATCACAAGTTACGAGGCAGATATTGGGATCAGGTTTTCAACTTACAGTGTGGAATAGTTTCTCTTCCATCAACATTGTTAGCCACCAGATAATCCTTTTTTTTTCTTCTTTTTTTAAAGTTCACTTTATTCATCCAAAATCAAAATGTACAAATAGAACAAGCGCACTTTGTGCACTTATTGACAAGTACTAAACAAAATGTAGTAAATAATAATCCAAACAGTGAATGCAGAACAAAAGAAATAGATAAAAAAGACTTTAGAAAAGATTAACAAAACCTGAAGAGACATTTGTCTTGAGATTAATATGAAGTTTGTCTTTTTTCAAAATAACAAAAGACGTACCGGACGTCCAATGTTTACTGAACTGATTTTTTGTAAGACGACTGAAGTCTACTTCTACTCGGGTTTTAATTTCTTTTACAATAATCGAGAGAAGAGCAGTCCCAGTTTGGACTTGGTCTTCAAAAATATGAAGGCACCTTGACTTCCAAATAACAAATTTCGTAATACAGAAGATAAACCAAATTCTGTTGAAAACTATCTTGTGGAAAGTCGACACAAGGGAACCCAAACAAAAACAGTTTCATGTTAAATGAGCTGTTATCACCAGCTAATCTGTGGAAGATTTTTTCTATCCAAATCAAGACTGTCTTGGCTTTCGGGCATTCCCAGAAAATGTGAGAAGTAGTCTCAATATCGTTACACTGCTCGCAAGGACAAATACCGTCACCCATTCCCCAGTCCTTTATCCTATTACTGGTGTACAAAATGTGATGTGCTAAACGCCATTGAAAATCCATTAATTTGTTGCCTAGAATGTTACTAAAGGCCAGCTTTCAGATGGTCTCCCAAGGGAACGTTGGGTAATCTCTAACAGCAAATAAATTAGCAACACTAGGTTGAAGAGATTTAGTAATAAGTTTGATACTCTTACTGGAATGAAAAAAAAGGCTGTCCATGGAATGTAACCTCTTAATGATACCACTTGCATAAAGTAACGAGGGTGGACAAACGGCTGAATTTGGCCGCGTATTGGACCATAAATGAGGGAAGACTACAGAGTGGCATCAAATAAAATGAATAGGCGGGTCTTGCATGCAAGTCAGCAAGGTAAGTAACGGTCTAATTATAACAATGCATCCATCTTATTTCTAAAACTATCTAAACCTAAGCCCCCGTGTAGTCTGTCCAATGTGATGACTTTCCTGGACACAAGGTCGGGTTTGTTTTCACCCCAAATAAAGGAGAAAACCAGATGATCCTTTTAACAATGGTTTAATTAATGCATTGACCTCTTTGACAAAATGTGACATCTGACCCCACATAAATGAGAAACTTCTACCTTATGAAGGAAATCTGTGCAATTACACACATTAGCTATGCCATGATATACTTGATGCTGCATTCATCATTGTGTTGTAACTGAATTAAACCATACAGTACATATTTCCATATTATACCCTGATAGCTTTCATTCTATGAAATCTACATGAATCAATCATTTGGTTAGTCCTAATTAGCTAGCTAGATCATTCAAGAACAAATATTTACCATTTGTCAACTTTTAAATGAATGATTTTTACAACTTAATTTATTTGAACATCAAGGGGTTCACTTAGTTCTCCTACCCCCCCCCCCACCCCCTCCCCGGCCCCCCCACTCTGCTCTATTCTCTTGCTGTTAGTCTTCCACCTTCTTACAAACAATATCTTCATTAATTACAGGAAGTGCTACAATTTAATTGACCACATAGGCTTTCAAAAGTTGGATAGGATTTTGTCTTCAGGTGAACAAGATAGAAATCTATGTGCTAAAAATTTCATAACATAATTAAAGAACTGTATAATCTTGCTAATGAAAACTGCATTACTTCACATTAAACTTGAAAAATGTACAAACATACACACAAGTGTATGTAGATATACCAACAATGTGTCCATAAAATTGAAACCTGTTAATCTACATTTCCAATTTTGTATAACCCTTATCCTTGCTAGGCTAAAATTTGTTCCCTAATTGGTTTTCAAAGCTACTGCTCTTTACACAAATTACTTTTAAAAGATGTGGATAATGATGTAGCGCGTCCTTGTGAATTTACGACAAATGTACCCAAGCTCTTTAAATCTCTTTTTCCGCTTCAGTGTATTTTCAATTTAACACCAAGTGACATTAATTTCACTCAGGCTTCCGACTGTTTACTTTTGCTCACTCTGTGGCTTAACGAACAGTGAAATGAGAAGTTTAAGCAGGTGTATGTGTGGATTGGTAAAAGTAAACAATACTGATTAAAAAAAAAAAAGAAAGAACTTTCCATCCTTTCATTAAAATATTAAATCTCATCTTGCTATCATATTCAAATGTAGTCTTAAGGATTACAGGGTGGTGCAAAAGCTGGAAGTTATCGATTTGTAGTCTTTTGAGTTATCTCCTTAAATATGGACACATACATTCAAACAACAACCTGATTATTTGGATGGAATCATTTGGGGGGGGGGGGGGATATAGGACCATGGCAAAGCAAGAACACATTTCTTCTTCAACTTGTCCTCAAAACACTTAGCATTCATATTTTTCAAATGGTAAGAAGAGTACATATATTGCCTTACACATCAAATACAAACAACAACAAAATACAAGAAGGTTATAACATACATTTATATTTGATGTGTGTGTAGTTCTCACTAATGTGAATCAACTAAGATTGTCGACAGGCTGATCAAGCACAGTTCTTATCATTGTTGATCCAACTAAGATTGTCAGCAAATTTCACTCACTTCAATCTTTGATATTAACAGGTTTTTATTTATCAACTAACACAGTTTAAAATAAATCATGATGCAGTAAATATTCTGATCATTCATTTACTTGCTCTGCAGTAAATGTCAAAAGTCTTAACTGAAGGTAACACTTTGTGAATTTGCAAACAATGCTGTCCAAAAAATGTTGATATCCTATCTCTTACAATGATTTTAATGAATACAAATTTAGCGGGCACATTTGTTTCTTTTAACGTGACACTCTTTATCTGCAAAGACTGGTAATACATAATGGCATTGATAAATTATGTTGATATTTAGAATAAAGCAATGAATTGCAATTACATTTGAGACAAGTCATTTAGGATCTAATAACTGGTGTGTGGAGACATCAATCAGTTTATATCCCTCCCAAGCATATATTACAAGTGACTTTGATAACTACATCCAACCATGGAGCTATAAACAGCTCCATGATCCAACCAGCATCCTAGGAATTTAGCAAGTTGTCACCTAATATTGACCAGTCAATAACTGGTTCTTAGTACATGCTATTGCATCTATATGGTTGCTATGGCAACTTCACCATCACTCCTCTTGGCAAGGGTTTTAAGGGCCAAGTGTTGACGAGTAGAATAGTTATAGAGAATGCAAAATTCTAGAGCAACTTAATGATTTTTAATGTTTTTATTTAAACAAGAGTCAATTAAGCGTAAAAAATTCCTCAGGCAAAGAGTAAAATAATGACATAGGTCAAAAGCCATCTGAGACACAGTTTCTAATACTTAAACCTGGATAACAAAAATTTATCAATGTTTATAAAATAAATATTCAACAATGATGAACAAAATTCTGTGACCTGTTAAGTGAATACATTATAATCAAGAACGACCATAATGGATGAGACCTGCTGCATGAATTTACTGTGTGATCATCAGTATGCTGTCATGGAAGAATTGAGGACTGGCTGAAACCAAACAAATTTTATAATCATGATGTCAAGATGAATGTACTGTGTGGTCAACTCATAGATACATGGTATGCTGTAATGGAAGAATTGAGGACTGGCTGAAACCAAACAAAGTTTATAATCATGTCAAGATGAATGTACTGTGTGATCAACTCATAGATACATAGTATGCTGTAATGGAAGAATTGAGGACTGGCTGAAACCAAACAAAGTTTATAATCATGAGGTCAAGATGAATGTACTGTGTGATCAATTCATAGATACATAGTATGCTGTAATGGAAGAATTGAGGACTGGCTGAAACCAAACAAATTTTATAATCATGATGTCAAGATGAATGTACTGTGTGATCAATTCATAGATACATAGTATGATGTAATGGAAGAATTGAGGACTGGCTGAAACCAAACAAAGTTTATAATCATAGGTTAAGATGAATGTACTGTGTGGTCAACTCATAGATACATGGTATGCTGTAATGGAAGAATTGAGGACTGGCTGAAACCAAACAAAGTTTATAATCATGAGGTCAAGATGAA
>JAIPMN010006423.1:0-11183 GCA_020650975.1 Apostichopus californicus
TATTATGGTTTACTAGTAATAAGGTTTACTAGTAGTCAGACCGAGTCTGTTTACTGTGTATTACTGTTTACAAGTATCTTGGTTTACTAGGAGTCGGACCGAGTCTGTTACTGTGTATTAAGGTTTACTAGTATGACGGTTTACTAGTAATCGGACCGAGTCTGTTTACTGTGTATTACGGTTTACTAGTATGACGGTTTACTAGTATTCAGACCGAGTCTGTTTACTGTGTATTAAGGTTTACTAGTATGACGGTTTACTAGTATGACGGTTTACTAGTAGTCGAACCAAGTCTGTCTACTGTGTATTATGGTTTACTAGTAATAAGGTTTACTAGTAGTCAGACCGAGTCTGTTTACTGTGTATTACTGTTTACAAGTATCTTGGTTTACTAGGAGTCGGACCGAGTCTGTTTACTGTGTATTAAGGTTTACTAGTATGACGGTTCACTAGTAGTCGGACCGAGTCTGTTACTGTGTATTAAGGTTTACTAGTATGACGGTTCACTAGTAGTGGGACCGAGTCTGTTTACTGTGTATTACGGTTTACAAGTATCTTGGTTTACTAGTAGTCAGACCGAGTCTGTTTACTGTGTATTAAGGTTTTGCAATGAGTCTGTATGTACATAGTCAATGTACAGTAGTGTATATATTGATAGATGTACATTTTTCACAACTTATGTGTCAATTTGTGGCTGACAAAACTGTTTGAATTCACCAAAAAAAATATATGTATATATAATAATAAAAAACAGAAAATCTCAAAACAAAAAAAGATTGCAAGGTAGCAGAACCATAAATGGTTTTCATTTGTATGGTATCTGGTTTATGACAGGATGGAATGAAAAGACCTTTCAAAAAGGCATCTCTTGCTTTTTGTGCAATTTCCTGTTTAATTTAGTGGTTTGGCATGGTAAGAGGCAATGAACTCTTTCATTTCATCAACAATCCACTGCCCTTCCCCCTCCCCCTCTCTCTAGTTTCATAACAGTTGTGCCTTTTGTGTTCTATTGGTCATTTGTCAGGTATTTTCAAGAAGCTATCCCCAAAGCTATATTGTTAATCTCTAATGAAAACATAGGACAAAAGTTCTCCCACAGAGATTGGTAGAGAGATAAAGTTTTCATATCATGGTTTTATTGCACAAAAATTCAATTGAAATTGAACCAAAAGTATTCATATATTTCAAATATTATCTTGACAACAATGTTATGAACGAAAATTAAAACCTCTCTTGTCAGTAATGTAACCGCTAGCCTTTATGCATTTCTCTTACCATGCAATCTTTTTTTTTTCTTATTCTTTTTTTGCAATGAGATAAAAACACTGTATGCACTGAGGAATGTAAGTCTGTGGTCCTTGCCTTAACCTTTGAACAATGTATGTGAATTCAGCCTTTGTTATTTTTTTTTTCCATATTTTTTTGTTTTTTAATCTCTTTCTTTTAAATTTTCTCTACGTTGTACAGAATATTTTATTTGACACAGATATGTTGCTTGATCGGTATAGTTTCTATTTTGATGTTCCGTTTCTTAGAGTCGCTGTGTATCATGTTGTATATAAAGGAGGAGTCACTCAGTGGAAGAAAGGCCTGGGTAGTTACAGCATCCTGAAATCATGTCCAGGATGAAAAGATGGTGGAGTCTTCAGTCAGTCTGCCCCCGATTTCATCAGTTATTTTGTTTCAGTGGTTGTGTGGCTGTATTTAAGCTGGCTTACAATTTTTGGTCACTGTTGTGTGTCACTAATGGTTCTTAAGAGATATTCTTTCATATCTTGACAAGTTTTGCATTGGACTGCGCTATTTATGTTGCCATGGTAACCTTACTTGGTCACCAAACATCTGATCTTGTTAGCTACTCTATATTCTCTATATTGTTGGGTCACTTCCATATCTTGAAATTTTTCCCCATTTACCCCCTTCTCTGCCTCCCCCACCACCCCCCCCCCACTTCCGTTCCCCTTGTTCTACCTACGGATGCATCTACAAAGGAACTTCTCGGTCACAGTATAGCTGTGCGGTTAAGTGGAAATATGTGGGGAAAATGTGGATTTTAACCTTAAAAAGGGGATATAGCGAGCATTGGCATGCGATCCTATTTCCTCACAACTTCTAATGTTGTTGGAAACATCTTGTGGAATAATTTCTCGATGCTGAGATTTTTGCAAATTTTATGGAAAGGGGGACTGAGTTGATAGGGTAGAAGAGTGGGTGGGAGGGGAGGAGGGGGGTGGGATAGTGTGAATTGCGTGCAGTGTGATCTAGTTTCATTATTGAAAGTCAAGCCTTTTGATGGATTAAATTTTGCTTGGTTTAATGAAAAATATTGTGATTATTATAATTATTATTATTTTGATTATTACTATTATTTTTCCCAGAGTTTTGCTCTGTCATGGTTTGTTTCATACCACGACACTTAGGCCGTGTATCATGTTATCGGAGTTTATGCCTGCCACGTCCCTCAGGGTTGGATGCTACAGTTTAAGCCAGGGGTTCACAATACACTACAATACCCAGTCAAAGTTGAACCTGCGATTGGCTCTGTAGCTTTGGCAAGCTGTCCGTGAAAGTAAAACTTTGCATCCATTGCTAACACCACAATTTATGTCAGACAATATTAATGTATATAAAGCTGTTGCTAAACGACCCTATTGTAGTTAGAAGAAACAGAAAAAATTGATTGCTTTTAACATTGCTTTGTTCTTTAGCAATATCTGATGTTTTTAGTCAAAACTGCAAGGGAGAAACTTCAAGGAAACAATATGGTGAAAAAAATTAATTGACAATATTTGCTACACTCCATTTGATTTTTTGATTTTTTTTTAATGAAAATACTTGCCTTTTTGAAAGGAGAATTGTATGCCTTGGGTAACTGTGCTCTCTCACACTGAGTATTGCATTATCTTGTGTGTTTAAGCTATCCTGTAAATCAACAGCGGTTGTTTGTTTTTTTTAATGTTAATTTTTTTTTTTCTTGGCTTCGTGAAATGAATTTGAGTGCCATTTACAATTAATCAAAAGCTACAAACGATGGAAGATTAATTGCCTAAGATATGTGGTAGCGAATGATTTTTTTTTCCTTTTTCTTTTCCTCTATACATAAAAATCTTTCCTGCAAAGATATATTTTAAGATTATTTATAAATATTCTTAGGAATTGGGGAACTGATGAAATCAATCAAGTCAATCAATTAATTAATTAGAACAAAGAAGACAATGTTTCTATTAGCTTTTTAGAAGGGTTTGGCAAGACAATTTTTTGATCAGTGTTTCATTTCTAAGAAACGGCAGAATGTTTTATACCATGGCCCCCTCTGTGAGGTGAAGGAAAGGAAACCTGCAACCAGCAAAGATTTGTAAATAGTTTCAATCAATAGAGAGATAAAAAAATAAAAAAAATAAAAACATTCAGGGAATGTTGAAATATTTGTAAATCTACAAGAAAGGTGTATCGAACATTTAAGGGTGTAAAAAAGAGTTTGGTTTGAGAGAGGGATGGTGGTGGGTGGGGTAAGGGTTGGGTGATGTTGATATTAAGAATGTATATATTACTGGTTGTTTAGCGTGATCATGTGTTACCGTGAGCTTAGTGTCGCCAGGTCAGCATTTTGGTAAGTAGACAGCACTGAGTATTTTTCAAGGCTTCTTTTTCCCCCTCCCCCCATCTTTATATATATAAATATATTATATATAAATATATGTCACTTTGTGAAAGTGTCAACATTTTTTTAGCTGTGCTTTTCATCAAGTCACAGGTGATAGTGTGGCTTTGTCTGTATGTGATCTGTCTGAAAGAAAAGTATGTGCAAACAATTTTTGTCTCCTTCCTCTTCTCTTATGTCGTTAATCTCGTTTTGTTTTTTTGTATCAAGGAGGGATAATAAACCATGGTGAGGGGCATGGGGATGAACAATATTTTGAAGCCTTTCCATTGCATACCTGCCAATCCCCCGAAGGCATAAACCTAGAGATTTCCAAGAAAAAACCCTGGGAGATTGGTGCCCCGAAACCTGGATATAATACGAAAAGATTATGAAGTGTATTTATTATTTTTAAGTTATTTGTGGTCAGCATTGATTGCCTAAGTTCCAGCATACCTTGCCTTTTCAAATGTTCAGGAGGTATGTTCATCTCCCCTATAATTTCAACGGGATAATTATCATGCGTCGTGCAGGAAACAATTTCAGAACTAGTCTCTATGCTGATGTGATTCCTTTCTCTCCTTGGCCCCTTCCCCACTCCCCCTGTCCTAAACCTGTGACCGGGTCTTTTCACAAAGTTTGATCCCAACCATATTTCAATTTCTATGATCCCTACAGGAAAGCGCTTCTTTTGCGTTTCATATACTAGCCCATGCGCGTGCGTGTATCACTATATCTACTTTCACATGCTAGCATACAAGGCTCTAGCTATTAAAATGTCTCATGATTTGGCAACATTCGTTAAAAGTAGCGTTACCACATCTGTAATATATTAAAATTAACACGCACGTTAGATCTGCCGAGCGTTTCTAGACAGTGGAAGCGGCGAGACGCCAGTGCTAACGTAAAAGTCTTTATTTTTTCCTCGTAACTATTTTGTTGAACCTTTTAATTCATTGAGAAGTCAGTCATATAGGAACAACAACATGAGTGACCGAAAGGAATCGGATCGAGGGCGAGGAAGAAATTCATCCAGTAATAATAAGCTGGATACACCGAAAAATAGTCGATTATTTGTTGTTGCGAGCAAAAACCACACAGACGACATACTTCGTGAGCACTTTACCCAATTTTCAGGGCTTGAAGATGTTTGGCTTGTTACCGACAGACGTACCGGTGAAAAAAAAGGTGTGGCATACGTTAAGTTCACTAAGGCTTCACAGGCTGGAAAAGCTATGGAAGAGACCGATGGACAAGTCATCGGAGGCATAGGGAGAGCAGTGAAGGTGAGCTCACAACTTAATACGCTACGTTCCTGTTTGACCTATCTATTTGTACCAGTTTTGCGAAATTAAGAAATGAATACTGGCCCTACTGCTATGTACATGCCTACACAGGCTCTGTCTACGATGTCAATTGGGTAGCCTGATATCAATATATTTATCTTGCCATTAGTGTTGTTGCCAATGCACTAACAGCGAATTTGATTTCCAGAGCCTAACACTAACAGCAATTGATTTCCAAAGTTCAATTCGGCTAGATTGAAATATTTTGTTTTGATACTTTCAGTGGTCTAGTGGACCAGCAATTGATAAATTTGTTTCATTGCCAAAAATAAATTTAAAAACTCCCATCGCTAAGGCTACTATATGGGGGATACGGGGGGGGGGGAGATTGGTGGGTGGGGGGAGATAGAGAGGGAGGCCCAAACAAAAGATATGTTAAATTAATACTAATAGTTGTACACAAAACAGTGATTCCAGTCCTGGTAATGGTCGGTAGAATCCTTTCAGAAATGAAAGCATGATACAATAATACTTTTGTTACATGTATAATAAGCATTATATGACATATTGATAACTGTTCATTGTAGGTTAAATTTGAAAATAAGTATATATACATTTATTTCATCACCAGAAGGAATAAGGCAGCTAAATGTGAATTGTTAAATATAGACTTGGACCATCTGTTAGCAGCTTTCATAATTTGCATATATATCCCTAAAACTGAAATTGGAAAAAATGGATTTACCAGTGTTGTGAGGACCATAACCAGTAAGAAGAACAGAGTAAACACTCAAATTTGATAGCGTGTTGTCAACTCTGAACAAGACAGAATTTTCTCAGACCTCCAGGCCTTACATGTCCCTATCGAAACGACAAATTTGGTTGTCTGCAAAACTGTAGCAAATGAAAATGACAAGTGTATCACTGTAGGATGTACATTGTAGGAGAGATGTGTATGTTTGGTGAGCAGAACATCAGAGGTTGTGATAGCAATTTTTATTTTGGGGTATTTATTTTATAATGCAATTTGAATTTGAGGTAAACTGGCTAGTTAGTCCTCTGCCTGACAACCTCCACAGCAGATTTTGGATGTCCAAACAGAAATTTGCCCTGACTACCATTAAAAATTTGCCCTCATAGCTCCTGAATGAAGTTCTTTCCTCACTTATAATTTCTCCAGCTCAGATTTCCTGCAATCCAGTCCTAAGTACTGCCCTCATATCACCTGTAGAGTTATTCCAGTCAGTACAATATCTGTGGTGGAGTATTCTTAAGAAATTTTTCAGATGCATACAGTAAGCTAACTTGAGCTAATTAATAAATTAAATGTTATATTACAAATTAGATCTGGAATGTCAAGGATACAGTCTATAAGTACTGTACATGTCAGAGAGTCACCAAACTTCAAAATAATTTCCATTTTTGTCATTGAAATATAATTTGTTTACAGCTTCTCCTCCTCCTCCTCCTCCTCCCCCTCCTCCTCCTCCTCCTCCTCCTCCACCACCTTTTCTCCTTTTTTTTTCTACTCCTCCTTTTCTTCTTCTCTTTCTACTCCTTCTCTTCCTCATTTGTCTTCTTAATCTCCTCCTCCTCTTCTTCCTCCTCCTCCTCCTCCTCCAACATCTTCTCCTCCTCCTCCTCCTCCTCCTCCTCCTCCTCCTCCTCCTCCTTGTAAAGGCTGCATACAAAAACAATATACTGTACTATACATCTTGTATAACAACTTTCCCACTTTGCATATCATTTTGTAATGCGATACTGGATAACTTATGCCCGGACAAGTCCTGTCACAATTCAGTCCATCATTGTGACTACTACCGTACTCAAATACATGAATAATAGTAAAATTACAAATTTCAGAATTTGCCATTTGCAGATATATTAATACTATGTATGTTAAGTAATAAGATGCTTTCATTTCTAAATAACATTGTAAAGATCATCTTGTTTGTACCGTCCACGGTCCAGTACCTTAATTAATTGGTCTCAACAATTTTAAAGGAAAGAGGTAAAGAGTACAGTTTCTCAAGTTTCACTGCACATCTTGATTAAATAGTGGCATATGATATACATGTTTCAGTTTCTCTCTTCTGTGAGTAATTTAAACTTCTTATTTATTGCTCTTTTGCCTCAGAAGTGACAGTTTCCACCTTTATTGTCGAAAATGAAACAGAGAGACAGTCAAGTGTTTGAAATATATAACAGCTCTAGGAATTTATTGTACCAACAGTTAACTACAGCACTGTACTGACCTGTGACAATAGTTCATAGTAAAATCTTCTTTGTCTCGTTAACTTTTATTCCTCGCAATAAAGAAGTACTTACTATACTGTAAAACTACAGTTTTAGGTCCCTTCTTTTTTTTACTGCCTAGAGTAAAATATGCTAATTTAAATCTAGTGTGTAGTTAGCAATTTAGTCACCTGGGTGTGGACATTTCTTATTCTTTGTTGTATGGTCACAATTTAGCTACTGAAACTGGGGAAAATCCGATTACTTTTCAAAGCAAACATGGCATGACATGATGACCTACTGTACAGTGCTGTAGGTCATACTGAATATGCATATTAGAATTGGAACTGTTACATATGTACATACTGTAGTGTATAACCTACATAAAATTGCATACTTGGGCAAGGAGACATACTGTGTTTTTAATAAATGTTTGGTACAAAATCTCTTCAGTGAATCTGGTGAAAAGTTACAAACATATAAATACATATATCAAATACATATATACTGTATATGAGAAATATAAGAGAAGGCTTGAAGATCTAACAGCTGGAGGAAGGATGAAAAAAAAAAGGAAAACACTTGGTGATGGCCTGGTGTAGAAAGCCTTATTATGCATTCATGATGTACCCTACAGTGCTGTACTGAAACCTGATTCAGTAGAGTGCACACAGCAACGAAGTATACAATAATTAATGAGTCTGACGTACCTGATGAAAACATGCATGCCACTACAGTACAGTAGGTAATGTCAGCCAGTGATAAAAGGACTGTAGAGGTATAATGCAATCTCACATCTCTCAGCATCTTGACTTGAAGTATATAAAAACAGTTCTGTACTTACTGTACTCTGAGCTATTAGTAACATATGTTGATTGGGTTGCCCAAGAAAGGGGGAGGGTTGGGGAGAAAAAAAACCTTTCATTTTGAATAAGTTGGTACTGTACAGTTTATATGAAAATAAATATTAACTTATTTTACAAGTTAAAATGAAGATCTCAATTTTATACTTGTAAATACTGTGATGGCAGTAAGGTTTGGGGCAGTACATTTCCTTCATAGACATTTACAATATAACATACAATATAGCCTCTCTCCCAAACTATCGGCAGTCGTGCCAAGCTTTGATGGTGAGTCACAGGCTGGGTAGCCAAAATTATACAAGAAAATACTGTGTGCAGTAACGTAAACAAGTGGCTATCTTTTAATTCGTTTAAATTTTTTTAAAGAAATCTTGACCACATGCTTTCTACATGTCATTGGTTGGTTTATTTATTTTAAGTTTTTGATCAATGTGTGTGTGTTGTTAACTTGTTATTTGCTAAGTTTCAAATTAATGTGCAATTAGATCTGTCAGTGTGCAGTTTAATCAGGTTTGCTATCCCTCTGATATCGAAACTGGAGGATTTCTCTTGAACTACAATAAAGCTTAGGCACCAATCTCTCTATGAATATGTATGTTAGGTTACTAAGTACTGTATGGTATGGTGAGGATGGGTACAACCACTCCTCTTAACAAAGGAACACTTTTTTATCTCTATAAAGGATCATTTCCTTTTTCGTTTAATCTGCTTTTGAGACTTGTCGTCATGGTGATATTATTCTAATCGCTGTGAATTGGTGATTTTTGGCCATTGATATTTATGGGTCTCAGCTAGTCTCAGCCAAGACTACTGGCGTTGTCGAGGAAAAAGTTTGGGGGAGGCAGAGTAGTTCAGTGAAGTGTACGTACTGCACAATACCGAAGCACAGTGCAAGTCCTTTCCCATTACGTACTGTATGTATAGACAAGCGAGCATCCAATTATCAATTCTTGTGAAAGTTTAATATCAGGTACAACCTCCTGTATATTTAACATGCACAGTAATTTTAAGATGATTATGATTCAATATCCCATTTTGCATAACGATAAATACCGCAATGAGTGTTCAGAAATTCAGACATTTCCAATATTTTACCAACCAAGAATCGTCATGTTTGGCCAAACATAGACTGGAATTTTATTGTGACCTTGACTCTTATCTCAACCATGGATCATTTTAACTAAGTTGGATTGTTTTTCTTTTTCTTTTTTTTTCTTGTCCTTATTTTAAATATTTTATATATTCAGTCAGTATGCTTCTGTTGTTGCTGATTTTGTCTTTACATTGTACAAGTGGAAGGTTACTGCAGGCATGAGGAAGTATAGACTCAACTTTAATTTTCTAAGAAGTCAAAAGCATTACGCTGTTACGGTACAAAGCCGTAGCATGACGACGACAAATACAAAGAATTACTGTTACAGCCGCACAAACTCGGAGGGACAATACGATACTGCCCATGAACAACTTTATAATTACTCTGTCTGTCTGTTGTGCTGTGCTTTTTACTGTACATATAGTTTGAAACTCTCAACCCTCTAAAATAAATTGCTTAAAAAACAAAGAGACACCTTTTTCATGATGCCCCTGTTCTATCAGCACAGAAATTTGGTCACCATCATCCTAAATTGACTGATTTACGTTACTGTACATTCTCATCCTAAATTGACTGATTTTACATTACTGTACATTCTCTCGCAGGTTAAAGTCGCCCAGTCCAGAGAGTCTGGAAGCACACGAGACTTTGACGAAGACGAAGAACTGACCCGAATTTTCTTGGTGACCCCAAAGTCATTCAAGGAGAATGACGTCCGAGAAAAATTTGAAGGTACGGTACTGTACAGTGACTTCCAAGGTTGCCACGACTACTATTTTACTGATACGGCGAAGACTGTACAATTTAGAATGTAATCTTTCATTTTGGATCAAATTTATCCTGTGTAGTGAACAGTACTAGAAATGGAAGAAAACATTACTATTGTACGGCAAGACATCCCAATCAAGAACTCATTGTTATTTATTAATACAGTATTTCAGGAGTAGAAACTCTCTCTCTCTCTCTCTCTCTCTCTCTATATATCAGGCCTCGACAAATTTTTTCAAAACTACTCGCCAACTGGCGACCGAGTCTAAAATTCTACTCGCCAAAACGTTAAATTTACTCGCCATTTTTTCTTGCAAAGTGTTTGTTTGATATTAGCCTAGGTAGTATGGCCTAACTTAGGATATCGCGGTTTAGTGTTAGTTGTTTACAAAAACGATCTATTTAAATTGTGCTTCGTCAAAAGTGTTTAAAACATGATATTCATGCGTTACCCCTGTTTGAGTTGTCGTTACGCATTTATAAATTAGTTTCGAGCTGGTGATCAGAGCTGTTCCTTAGGACCTACTAGTAACAGTGCACTTGATAATTCTACTGTGATATGTAACATTAGGCAATAGGCCTTTGTTGATTGGCTCACAAGTTAATAGTAAGCCTATCGGATAAAGGTAGTGAGCGAATGCATTTTTTGCTCGCCAGTCGCAAATTCTAGTCGCCATTGGCTAGTTGGCAACCGTATTTGTCGAGGCCTGATATATATATGTATATATGTACTGTATTTACTTAACTCCTCTCTTACCTGTCTCCATTCTACATATGCACTCAAATCTACCTAGCTGACAAAAGTTGGTATTAAACATTTTAGCATTGTGCCCCCCCACTGACCTACGTACTTCAGGGTCAATGTCCACTTCCTCCTCTGCATCCACATCCAAATCTACCATCCTCAATGCCTACAACTGTATCTCCAGTGCGATTTACATCCATTGAAAATCGTGTGACATACATGTACAGTACAGTAGGATGAATGAACTGTTCACCCAGCAATGCATGTACCTGTTTAATCGGAGCAAACTCAGCAAAGGTTTAACAGTCGTCACGACACCACTTAAGATCTATTGAAAATTAGACTCCTTGAGACATACAGTATATCACGCCTCATTACTAAGAATATGGTGATTTTGATTGTTCGATATTTTACAGTAAAATTGACTGTTGTACAGTACTGTGTAAGCCAGGCTACCAAAGCAATGACAAACTTCCTTTGAAATGTTTAAGTTGCCTCCTGGCAATGATATTTTGTTCTTTCATCCTTTTTTTTTTTTTTTTTTTTTTTTTTT
>JAIPMN010006423.1:11193-32282 GCA_020650975.1 Apostichopus californicus
TGTTAAGTTGCCTGCTGGCAATGATATTTTGATCTTTCTTCCTTTTTTTTTTCTTTTTTTGGCAACCATCACAAGAATTGTCAAATGACTCATTCCCTGTTTCACCTTGCAGCAATCATTGCTGTTTGTTTTTACAATTCTACAGTAGTTTCCTATCCTGCCTGATCATACTGTTGTTAGCTGTATTCATTTTCATCGTTTTCTTTTTCTGATTATTTGCCATACTACTGTAGACTTTGTACACCTGAGTGCCATTTAATGCTTATAAAATCATAGTTTTCATCCCACAAATTTAACGTCTTACTGTATGTGTTTTTGTCCGACCCAAAAGTTTCTTTAGTTCCCACTATTATGCCCCCCCCCTCCCTATCCCTCCCCTACCCCTCTCTACAACCTCCCCACCATCCCATATCAAGACATGTTTGCTATGAATCAGCCCGTGTACCAAGTGCTATCTTGAGTAGAAGTACATTAATACACATGTGTGTCTCTTGTACTCTATTGTTTGTTTGACTTGTCCAAGTGGTTTCCATATAAATTTGTGGAGTAAACAGTATTTGAAATGGCGTCCATTGCTCCCACAGCACCCAAGATAAATGTTAAAATTTGTGTTGATTGTTTGCATTTCTAATTGTGTATTTCTGTTTTTAAAAAATTGCTGTACTGTTCTATTGTCATATTTGCCATGAAGTTGCAGTTTGGTTTTTAATGTTTATCACAAATGTTGGTCTCTATAGTCTTCCTTTAACATGCCATACTGCCAGTACTACGGTAACATTTGATAATTTAATTCGCTCCTTGCTCGCCTGTCTCCTCGCAACCTTAGCACTCTCGCTCTACCATGCCCAGAGTGAAATGGTTCCCCTTTTAGCAAGGTTCACCCTCTATGACCGGCTACTTTTGGTGGAAGCTCCTACTGTACCACCCATCAAAGTGCCCTAGTCATGTTTTCTCGCAGACTTCATGTCTCTGGTACCTTTCGGACCTACTTTGGTGATCAACAAGTCGTTCAAGATCGTTATCAAGATCGTCATAAAATCTCCAAAACAAAAAAGACCATACAAAGAGGGCAAATATCTTGGCATGCGAACATTGACACTGTCTCATACTCAGTCTGCATAAATGTCTTAAATCATTTAGCAATTCTGATGACTTTTCCATCACAGCAATCATGGAAAAGATTCGGTGATCCTCGTCAGTCATGTTTGTCCGTCTGTCTGTCTGTCCGTCTGTATATTGTCTTCTTCTGTCGTCACACCCTTCAAATTAACAGGTTGTCAACAAGACCAGCTGCATAATGATCTGTGAATATTTAGTGATTTGTTTTATCCCAATTAATCCCTTTAGATCCCTTTTGTTCCACCTGTCTTATTTATAACATGATATATGACATAAATTATTCACCAAACTGTCAATATATACAGATGTGTGTGCATGGTCAAAAAAAAAATTTTTTTAAATAAAAAAAAATATTAAATGCAGATTTGTACAGGACTGTGTAGCATTAAAGTGCTTATACTTTAACAGCTGTGGGTGAATTGGTTAATATTAGCTTTTGTCCTCATCCTCCCCCATAATGTTGTAATTTAACAACAAATCAGTGACAAATTATTACATTGATCTGTTAAAAATTTCCTTGGTATATTGGACAGACTGTTTAGTCTGTTTTGTTTTTTCCTCTCAGCAATAAAAATTGAGTTTCCTGCACACCAAATAATAAAAAAACTCATGTTTGCATTTGAGTGGGAGGTATTTGCAATGTGGAAAGTTGTTTTTGAATATATTGACCTTGTTTTTAATTCCTGTAATGTAAATATCGTGTACATTACTATAATACGCTGTTGTGTTCTCTGTAGCCTTTTCAAAAAGCAATCATGCTCCAATTCAAAAGGAAGGAGAAAAGATTGTTGACGTATTGAAAATAACTCCCCTTTTTTGGTTCTGATGCTTTGTACCCATTAGAACCTACAGTATGCAGTCAAGTTGGCGTACATGTGTGTGTACTGTATGTATGTGTGATGCCCTACACTGTACGTAGCTTGTGAACACGGTATCTCAAGAAGAAACCATGTGATTGATGTCATACATGGTATGTATCTTGGTCAGGGTCAGAAGATGATCCATATTGACTTTGGTGGGGCTATCATGCATATTAATGAGTGGGCAGGACTTAACGTAAACCTCTGAGTTAGTTTATTTGGTATGGTGATGTAACTAGATAGTAAGTACTTGTCCTTTCAACAACAATTTTTACCTCATTAACATACATGGTAGTTGGAACTTTATGGGAAATTGCCAAGAACAGCTTGTAAACATGATCTCTCAACAATCAGCTTTATACATATAAACTTGGATGATACAATGTACAGTACATAGATACAGTACATGTTTATGAGATCATTAAATTTGACCTCATTAATATTCATGCATGGATCTGTTTTTATACTATGTCACTATAGAGTAGACTTTGTCAACATGATAACTGATTCCTGGTACCTTCCTCTATATATGTTGCTGCATAAGCCAATAGATAATCCCTTGTTGGTGTGCACAGGTTCATGAATATTCACATCTTTGGCTCACCACACTATGAGTATGTTTGTGTGCATCGGAACCACCAAACAATTTTCGTCTTCTGGTTTAATTGGGAATCATATTTTCGTAGACATTAGCTTTGTGAATTTTTACATTTGATAGTGTTGGGTAATAAATCTGGATCCAGGGGAGGGTTTCCAACAATATGATACACTATTTCTTCTGCATTCTTCATGATGTTTAAAGGCATTGAAGACTAGCCCCAAACCGCGTGCCGCGCTCTGATAAAGTTAACTTTCCGTTGCTTGCAAGTGAAGTTCTCTGCTTGTCGCTACAAAATGCTGACAGTAATGAAACGTGATACCTTGTTATCTTTTATCTAGACCTGAGATGTCCATGGCTGCTATGTACACTGTGTTGTGGGTATTGACCGCAGCTGTATGTACTGACTGTACATACACTAGTGTCTAATTACCAAAGGCAGCAAGCTGTGTGCGTATTTTCTGGGATGGATGGTGGTGTCTAACACTTCTGTTACACCTCATTCTAAACTCGGTCAGATTACCGGCATTAGACGATTCTTTTTGCGTGAGTCTTCACACCATTTAAGTAACAAAGATTTTACTGCGCTCCTCTCTTACCTGTCTCTCCCTCTATTGCACTCTCCCATCTACAGTACCACAATCAGGGCACATGAAAGTGCATGGGGATACTGTACTGTACATACCATACGTAGTCGAGAAGCGCTGTAAATGTTAACAGCCTTTTTTCAATCCATCACTCATTTTTGACAAAGTGACTTTGACAACAGTGATAGATTGACCCTTCTTTTTACTGGGTTTTTTTTTTTCCCCTATAACTTTCTCAAGTGCTCATCTGAAAATTTCCCCTTCAAAAATCAAGGGAATGATGTGTAGTGTTTGCACAGTGAGGGCCCTGAGTACTGTAGTAACTGTGAGAGTGATACAGTGTGCATGCATTCATCAACCTGCATTTATATAACTGGTTTTCACTTCAAAACTGATTGCATTGGTCTTAAACCTGTAGTGTTGAGTGAAACCATGTGCAGCTGTATGTAATATAGTATACTGTTGCAAAGATTCTTCAGGCACAATTGGTTTGACGCCCCCCAATAGCTGGATTTGACAGAGTTTATGCTAATATCCTTCAGGATAGAAAAAAAAAATCAAATCATGCTTCTTCTCTGGCTAGATTGGCTGTTCCTAACCCCTATTAGCTGTCCATCACAGCATACAGGTTGCTGATGTATGGAATGGCCCACGACGGTTAAAAATGGTTGTTAACTAGTTGCGTTTAATTTTCCCCTCCCTGTGTTACGTTCTGCTATCAACCCTGGCTGCACCCCTCTCCATGTGGCCAGTGATTCAAAAACAGAATACACATTGCCATGTATTCATAGGTGTCTTATGATTGATGTATCCAACATTCATGCCACAAGGAATGTTGTGACACTGGTGGGGATAATTGACAGTGGCCAAAGGCAAAGGCATGATGATTGGTACATGGTAGTCTGTGCAGGAGTAAACAGGTTTTTAGACAGAAGGCATTACACACAGATAAAGATAACATCTCAGTCGCCAAGTTCAGTTGAAAAGATAATTTATTAAGATGAATTTGTGCAACCCTTAGGAAACACCACGTAATTGTTCAAGAGCTTTTACAGAAAGGTAGCCCTCCCCCCTCCCCACCCCCAAAACTTACAGAACTGTTTGTCTTTTAAGTCAGTAACAGTAAGTCTTCAGTCAAAGTAATTAAATTTCGTTCGAAACAGTGTGAATTGAATATTCAAATTAACATTCAATATTTCAAATATATACCATAGAAGGCATTTTGACTTTGACAACAAGTCTTTTTACCAGTTGTGTTGTGGATGCAGACTTTTTCAACTTGTGTCAGGGACGGTGAATAGATTAGCAAGGTTTCCAGAGTATCAGCGAATGTGCCGTAGGAAGCAGGCATTCTCAGAGCAGACTACATAGTTTGTAATATTGTGTAAAATTAAAGACTGCATTCAGTGCATTGATGTTAAGGGCCCAGGCTACAGTATAATTTACACATGAGAATAGAGCGCAAGGTTGAATCCTGTGATTGGGGTCTAATTTATTACGAAAAATGCAGCTCAGAGTTGATCCTAGGTTTTCATCTCTTACGAGGAGAGTCAACACAATTCATTGGCCATACTGGGTACAGAAAAAAAAAAAACCAGTGCCCACTTCCAAAGTTAAGTCTTGCACATTTTCCTCTCACTAAACGATCCCCCAATTTCTCCTGACTGTTCATTGTGTTAATTGACAGGGTTAGAGATAACCAGCATGGGGTCTAATACAACACACAGAACTTTTAAATATGACGTGACCCTCTTTAACAGCTTAACACAGACAGCAGAGTGGAAATGCAAACATGGCCTAAATGTTTGCCGTCGGTTCCCAAGTTTCTTTCCTAACACTGTTCCCACTGCGTGTCCATTGATATTAACCATACAGCAGCTGGACTATCTACATGTATGGTACCATACTGTACCCACACATAAGGACAAAGTGTTTTCTCAGCACTGACAATGATTAAACATCTGGAGCGATCGTCTCGATACAGTATCAGTTTATCAATTATGGCTTTGGTTTCCAATGGAGAGATTGATCAGTCTTCTTTGCTGGTACTTCATTGTAATATGAGAATCAGGATCACATTCACTCTCTTGTCTCTCTGGTTCTTTTCTTCTGTTTACGTTTCTCTCTTAAATATTTCACCTTAATTTAAGCCACTTTCTAGTGATCGTTGCACAATGCTGGCAAACTTGGTGAAGAAAGGCATCAGGTACTGTACAATATTTTCGAGCCTTCATGTGTTAGATTTGATTTGCTGCGATAGTACTGTATTGTACATTATCGTTATACCGTACGGTATCGCTGTATACAGAGGAGGCGATGATATTGAATCAATGTTACAGAGTTCTATACATACAGTAGGACATCCTTACATGAGCGTAGTCCAGGGGTACTGTATTTCTGATTGAAGTGGGGGGAGATGGGGGGGCGGAGAGGAGGTCCTTGCAGGTTTCAGGGGTTGAAATACCATAAAGGTGCAGTATTGTCAGATATATAGTTCTTATGCCCTTGTAGCAATTTGTCAAGCACAAAGGTACATACGAAAACAGAAATCAGTGCATGATGTATCCAGCATGACATCGCATCATGCTACTGTATGCAGATTGTCAAGTAGCTCTGCACAAGTCCAAATATGTACGGCAGTTGTTTTCACACAGGAAACATAGTATTTCATAAGAGACACATTTCTGAGACCTTCAAAAATGCTACATAAAAGTTGAATGCTGCATTATTTCCCTGGAATTTATGCAAAAATTGCTAGGTGAGTAATTATTAGATGCCCAAGGGGTGGCAAGAGAAGGAATAAGTACCTCATAAATTGCCCCAGTTCCTACACATCTGTGTGAAGTTGCTTTTGAGGTTTCCCAAGCAAACTGCTCATACCAAGTGGTACTCACTGAGTACAGGTACAGTATGCATACCTGGGGATATACTACTGTATGTTCACTCACTGAGCACTCATATCAGTGGCTACAGGATGTACAAACTAAGTACTTATATTCAGTGGTACTCACTGAATACTCATACCAAGTAGTACTCACTGAATACATGTACAGTATGCATATTAGGGGGTACACTATGTTCACTCACTGAGCACTCATATCAGGGGTTACAGGATGTACAAACTGAGTACTCATACTCAGTGGTACTCACTGAGTACTCATACCAAGTAGTACTCACTGAGTACATGTACAGTATGCATATTAGGGGGTACACTATGTACACTCACTGAGCACTCATATCAGGGGCTACAGGATGTACAAACTGAGTACTTATATTCAGTGGTACTCACTGAGTACTCATATGAAGTGGTACTCACTGAGTACATGAACAGTATGCATATTACGGGGTACACTATGTTCACTCACTGAGCACTCATATCAGGGGTTACAGGATGTACAAACTGAGTACTCATACTCAGTGGTACTCACTGAGTACTCATACCAAGTAGTACTCACTGAGTACATGTACAGTATGCATATTAGGGGGTACACTATGTACACTCACTGAGCACTCATATCAGGAGCTATAGGATGTACTCACTGAGTACTCAAACCAAGGGGTACACTTTTTCAACTTTATGGAACTTGTACTTAAAGTTTACTTGAGAAGATACTAAAATAAATTCAAAGTAATGGCTGACTGATCATCCTGAAAAGGTGAAAATGTTACAACCAGTTAACCCATAAATAACCTCTTGTGACTAAAAAATGTTGTTGCCAAGAACCCCTGTGGATTAAATTTCATGCTTGCTTATAGCTTTATTGTATTAGGTGATATTATGTATAATATTGTAAGGTGTGAAACAGTACACTAACATGTTATTACTTGATTTTAGTATTGTGTGACATGATTTTTATTTGCACAGTACACGGAGGGTAAATTTTTTGCACCATCAAATATATATATTTACTACCCTCTGTGTTCTGTACAGTACAACCTGTTTGGAATTACCCCTTTTCTATTATTCTAACCTTGGCCATTGTTCTTACAGTATGTCAATTCCCCTTTCTTCTACAGAATTTGGAAAGATACACAAAATTCAGCTCTTGACGGACAAGAAGACCGGAGAGAGCAAAGGGTTTGCTTACGTGAAGTATTACCGGATGTCCGAGGCAGCCATGGCGATAGAAAACAGTGATACAGGTTAAATATCATTCATCTTTTTAAGTCACCTGACATTACATTTGAAAGTGTTTTCAAAAATGAATAATCTGATACACCAGAGCACACAGTAGCATGATTAATCATACTTTGGTGAACTGTTCAAGAGCAGAGAAAAAGATGTGTTTCTAGATTATTTTACTTTGATTTAAATACAGTATATGCTGTCTGTATAGGCCTACGTACACCTAGCCAATTTGCACCGCATTCAGTTCATTTGTCCCATGTGATAATCTCATTCAAAATCTGTGGAACATTTTTGAAAAGCTCTTTTCGTTTCCAAAATATATACACATTTGAAGCTTTGATAAATCTTGGGAAGTCATTATGTGCAACTATGACGTAGAGTGTTGTGCTCATCAATATTTCTTGTTTTAGCCCTTAATTAGTTAACCCCTTTTTACAAACCCTTATATATCATTTGAATAATGTGATGTCCTCTCTTCAAAGAAGACAATAAAATATTTCAAAAAAATCGCCATGGGCCACGAAACTGGGTTCAGTGGCTCTCAGAAGGTTGTGAAAACATTGGGATAACATAACAGAAAATTAGGCAGTCACTCCCATCATCAGTGTGCATAATTAGCTAATTAATGTTTATTCATAAATATAACTAGAATGAACAAAAGACTGTATGTAAAATGGTCAATCTTTGTTGGATTTTGATTGGAGTTGCAGTTATTTTCACGATTTCTAATGCCTATTAGAGTGAATCGGACAATGTTGTTCCAAGGTGTCCGTAGACCTTTAAGTAACACTACAGCCAAGTCAAATCTACCTAGCCAATGGGAAGCAGGCATTACACTCCTATGCTAGCATACAGAACGGTACAGTACAGTAGTTGCCTGTACTGCTACTGGTCCTCGTGGATTTGTGGTTGTGCTTAGAGCCATATACTGGGACTCACACGAAGGAACAAAAATGTCATCTGTTTCGGTGTTCTTGGTCCCAGGAAGCCTTTAGAAATGAGTAGAAACGGTGATGTTGATAAGTTTATACTTTTTCGGTCTCCCATCACGGACAATTTCTGTTCCAGTGCACGACAAGGAGTGCATGTAATAGTATGAGAGGGGAGGGTTGAAATCAAAAACTAATATCTGTCCCAAAATCCACAGATTTCAAAGCCGTGTGGGCAGAGCCCAGAGGAAACAAAAACAGAGACGACCACAGAAGGAACCACAACGACGGAGACCGGAGGAGAGACGACAGCTGGGAGAGGGGGCGTGATAGGTTCGAAAGGGTTCCCGAGAGGGAGTTCAGAGGGGGGAGGGACAGGGATAGGGACTACGACAGCTACGAATATACATGGAAGCCACCCAGGACAGAGTACACACCCCCTGGAAATTCATCGTTTGTTCAGGCAAGCGTTAGTAGTGGCTACGAAGAGGTTTTGCAGCAATTTTCTGTAGGTAAGAAAAGCATAAATCATCCCTTACCTGTCTCTCCAAAATGTAAGCACTCTTCTTATCACCTGGAATGCCTTGGACTGATCTTGTTAACCTATTAGCACTGGACTTTTTCCGTTCTATGACCACAAGCTCCTAACAGCTAACCATCCACACTTCGCTGTGATCTTCACCAAGCCCATGTGCATACAAGGGTCAAGGTTACAGTACCTCATAACCTTTGACCCCATTAATAGCAGCTATGTATGTTCATCAAATGTCAATTCTGCCCAATCTGCCACTTTATCCTTAATCCAATATTTCCAAAATCCTGCTAAATATATTTTGCTTTTGCGATTTTGTAGACCTGACTTTGGGTTAGTTTTTGACATTGTGTGGCACTCCATTGTTTCTGTGTCATTGTTTTTTGCTAAATGAGTTTCTGATGAAATTATTTGAGGGTGGGGGAGGGTAGGGAGTGAGGGATAATTAGGAGGTTACTTTGCTTTATGGCTAACCTTGCATACCTCGCACTGTACCAGTCTCCTCACAACCTCACAATTTCTCATTAAAATTATTTGGGGATGAGGAGAAGGGTTTTACAAAGTAACACCTTATAGGCAAAGAATGTATTAAAAATATAAAACAAATAAAAAAATAATAATAAGAAATAAGACGAATGTACTAAAAGAATGTATTAAAAAAAAAAAGCACTAAAATATTAACTATCTGGGTCAAATTCTCAGCTGTTCAGCATTTTGTAATAAAAAAAAGAAAAAATTAAAAAAAGAAAAAGAAGTTAATGTTACTATGTATCTGGCTTTACCGTTGTCATCAACTCAGGTTCTTCCGTGCCTTCCAATGCAACGTCAAGGCTTCAAGTGGATGTGACAGGGAAGACTACGGAACAGCAACTCTACGCTCTCTTTAACATCATTCCCAACATGGAGTACTGTGATTTCAGGGAGGAACAAAGCTCCTGGGGTTTCCGAGGTGAGTCCAGTCGGCAATACTCGGTCGATCATCTATACAAATTTTTGCTGCCGGCTTACAATTTAGTTCTCGCTCCAGTGAATTTCAAAACGATTTGTTTCATTCTCGAGGTGCACTTTTTTGAGATCGGTTGGTGATGGCAACTCTTCTCATCATCATTAAAACACAGTACTTTGTGTTTGATGCTGAGGATCCATCTTTGAGTCGCAATTTCTTGTTTGGGGTGGCGGCCGGGGGTAGGGTGGGATGGGGGTGGGTCCAGTGACGAAAACGGTATCTGAAGTTAGCATTGAAACTTATCTGTTTTAAGCTGCAATTTACTGGTAAAAAATTATAGAAGCCCATTAAGTCACTTTTTCATGGGTGGGCCAGCCAGCAGCATCTTGCACACTGCATGGGACATAACCTTTTTGTGCTTCGCAGTTTCCTACATTGCGCTGCGTACTGCTGGTCAGCAGTGCCTAAACTGTGGGACACAGAATATTTTGTGTAGGATTAAAACCATGTATAACTCACATCGATACCTTAGCTACATGAAGGTTAACCTACTGTGTATGAGCATCACATGGCATGGTAAGATTGACATATTGTAGTATTTACTTCACTCCTCGCTTACCTGTTTCCCCACAACCTTAGCACTCTCGTTCTACCGTGCCTAGAATGAACTGGTAACCTTTTAACACTGCACACCCTCTATGACCGGCTCCTCCGGCCAATGCCCTTCCTTCTCATTCTACCATCCTAATTGCCAGGCTTTTTTTCATCTGGATTTTTCTCTCAACGTTATTCGTTTCAACAAAAATTGCAGAATGCAGTCTGTAGGCTTATGAAACTCTTCAATGTCAGTTGGCATGAGAAGTTTGCACAAGGTGTGTCATATTTTTGGTGGAAAAAGAGAAAAATTATATAATTTGATGATAATGTAAGGAATTCTGTCTTTCTGCTATAAGACCACATGAATGATCACTCTCATTAACTATTGTCATGATTGGTTTGTGAAGCGTGCCTTCTTTTATACTTGCATGATGTAACAAGGCTGCAGGGGGGGGTGGGGGGTTGTTATCTGAGGTAGGCAGGCAAGTAGCATTTGTAATCAGGAAGGCCTTGTTGTGTATACTAGTACATCTCTCTGTCTGTCTATTTGAGTGTGTGTGTTTCTGTGTGATGCTGTTGCTTGTAGGAGTGCTAGCATGTGTATGTCATATGTGACACCTGACTTCACTTTGATGGGTGGTTTATGCTTCTTGGTGAGGTTAATTTATAAGAGCTCAGAAAATCAGAAGCTGAAATCCTATGTGTTCTGTACTGTACGTCACATAGTAAGAGTAAGATTTAGAATAACTTTATTAATTCTTAAAAGGAAGGCATGTGCTCACAAGGCAATGAAACATAAAAGAGTAAGAAGTAAAATTAAAAAGAAAGAAAATGTTTAAAGCAGCAGGCTGTGCAGAAATGGTAAGAAAGACAACTAACGTTTAAAAGTAATATTATGAATTTAATAGCATGAGGAATGAAAGATAAAGGATAACAGGTTTTAGTAACAGAAGAAGACTGCCTGAGCCTACCACTGCCCGGGATTAGTTGTCTTATAAACTGGATATAGAGGGGGTGGTTACTGTCAGTCCAAAGGGACTCCAGCTAGTTATGTACAAGGCAGTGATAAACACAGTCCACCTCCTCCTGTACCTCACCAATCACCCAACCCCCCCCCCCCTGCTAATACATTTATTAATATGCTCCTTTCCAATAATTGTAGCATTTCATCCCCAGCAAATTAGGAAATAAGGCCAAATCCCACACAAAACAGAGTTATAAAAAATTTGTAATAATTTGGTATCTACATGGAAAGAATTTAATTTCCCCAAGCAATACAATCTAGATTTTAATGTTTTAACGACGTTATTGATATGAACAGGCCGATCCAGTTTGTGATGGATATGTAAACACCTCAATACTTGAAACTATCAACTCGATCGACTCTACAGTCATTAATTATGACAGAGTCCTGTGACAGTCTATGACCACTAAAGTCTAACGACATCTCCTTTGTCTTAACTACATTCAGCTTTTAGGACATTATCAAGCACAGTACTTAACAAAATTACCAATTTGAGTAAGATATATCATATTTCATTTTTAAGCTATTATCATTTTCAATCAAGCCGATCATAACAGTAATTTGACTTGGACAGAGTCTGTACCTTTGAAACTTTGACGGGAGAAATTGTGACAACGTTTTGAAGGGCAGACATGAAACGCAAAGTATACAGTAACTAAATTGCTCTTTCAAGTGGCATAGTACTTCTCTTGCAACTCGAGGGAAGATTTAACGAGTCGGAAATGAGTTTGTTTTATGCCTCGTTTAATTTATCTGAAAGAATCTCACTCTCAATTAAGGCAGATATTATCGAAGAGCTTTTGTGAAAGTGTAATTTGATATTTTGATGTTCAAAATAGTGTTAAAACTGTGGCATTCCCTCTTGTCATTCTGAATTTGGTTTACGCAGGGAAGGGATTAGTTTTGCTTTTGAAGTCATGTCAACCGCAATAACCTTTTGCGGTTGTAAACGTTTCGTGGAAGATGACTGTAACCGTAAAGCAGTATTCAGGGTGTACATTTTGTTAAATTTGTTCATTTCTATTTTCCCCTGTTTTTTCCCCTTTCTCTATATCTCCAATATATTTCCAATAACACCGCAAGTTATTAGGCAATGACAAATCAAAGTTAACAGTTTGTTGTTACAGTGGTCACTCACCATTGTTTCATTTTCTTGTAAACGACTTTGTGTCCCAGTAAAAATTTCTGTTTGTTTGGGAGTTGTTGTCAAGTCAACCGTGCTAATATCCTGCCTCCTTTCATTTCCAATAGCGCTGCAAAGGTCCTGTGGTGGAAATGTACAAATTTCATTATCTGATACTTGGAAGTGTTTGCAAATATTATGTTAACAAATTAAAAGGTCAATAGAAGGAAGGGTGTGATTCTTTCATTTGATGTTTTATTCCTTTATAAATATTTCCTTTGACTAATTTTTTTTTTTTTTTTTTTTTTTTTTTTTTTTTCTGACTTAGGCAAACAAAGGGGATAGTTTGTCATTTTTATGCAGGCCTGGAGTCTTGCTATTAAAATCATTTGTTTCCTTCAAAGAGATCAGACTATAACATGCTGTATCATCGTTCTCGTAAAGAATTGTTTTTTGTTCACCCAGAAAGAAAAAAAAATCTGCTTTCTTCCTGCCCGTGATAACGTCCTGCCTTGTTTTTTTGCTAGGTCAATAGGTCATGGAGGAAGTAAAACAGAAATTTTGGTTATCAAAGCAGCATTTTGCGCCCTTTTCTATGATTTTTCTCAACCTCACTGACTCCACTATGCCATAACGACATACATAACTAGCTTATCTATTTAAATCTTACTTCAAATGGTGGCATAAAAGTCGAAAAATTTGCAACTTTCAACTTTGTTTTTCTCCAAGATATTTTCCGTTGGGATCCCAATAAACCTCGCCCATAATATGAATATTTAAACACTACAAACGTCATTGACCAATACGTAATACAACACCATGCTTGATTTGTGTACAGTCTATAGGCAGTTGTACCAGGGAGTTCCATAACAACTCCCTGGTTGTACCAACGCAAAGTCTTGAATCTATTTTTAGCAATGGCTCATAACTAAACCTGCATCTCTGATTGGTTGAATTCAAACTAGTGGGTTTGGGGGAACTGTATGCGATTAAGTTTAAATGTGGAATTTGTCGTGGACACTTTTCTTATTATCTGCAAATATCCTTAATTACTCGCCAATTAACGTTGTTGGCAGGGTAAAACTTGGCTAATATCTTAGTTTGCTGTTTTGTGATTGATATATGTAAAAAACTTGATGGACATGTCAAAAAAGTAGAAAACGGCCACCAAACGCAAAATGCTGCTTTAAATTGATCATTTAATTCATGGATTATATCGCAGCATGAAACGTTGCAATAAATATGCCAAAACATTGACGCCACTAATCAAGTTGGAATAAATTTCTGAATCTTTGGGTTACATTTGTCCATGGAATGCTAGATAGAACCTGGGTATTTATCATAAATAAATATTCGAATCTTGTTATTGTAATCTTTTTTTTTTAAATCTACCCGAAAAAGTAGGACTAGTAACCAGTACTGTACATCTTTGGTCAACAATGCACCAACAGTTCAATATGCTCTCTGTGACATTATTTTCATCAAATTCGTACGTTCGTCTCTCTCGTCACATCGATGGATAACCGAAATACTATAAATCTGGGAAGGAAAAGTAACAAAAATAATTCTTATCTTCCCCAAAATTACCTCCAAAAATGTAAAGAAACAGTCTTACATTTTAAAGCAATTCCCTCCTTGTGGACATCCTTTGTGTTTTACGGATATCAACTCTGTATTTTACTTAGCTCCTCGCTTACCTGTCTCCCCACAGCCTTAGCACTCTCTCTACCGTGCCCAGAGGTGAACTGACCGTATAAACCTTTTTCAAAGCACTGGCACTTTAACAGTAACTCTGTAGTAAACAGTGTTTTCAGTGCCTGATCATGTGCAGTGGGTAATTAAAAAAAATACAAAAGATTCGTTTTACCAAATGTGAGTAACTAGTTGATTCCCGTTCTGTATTTGCAGAGTCATCAATGTTTTCGTTTACTAAGGTTAGGTGACTTTGCCAGGGTCCTTACAAAATCAAAATTTGTTTCACTTACGATATTGCTATGAATGAGTACTAGTATTGCTCTTGGATGGTTATCGTGAATACGGATCATTAATGATCACATGACTGACATTTTTTTTATGGTTCTTTATTCTTGTACAATTTGGTCGGGTAAGATCCAAACAGTGATAGTTACTACGGTAACTGCCACGGCATTTTTCTCAACCCATGTCAGTACAGTACCACATCAAACAATTAGTAACAGCACATGATGGAATATTCACTCTCAAAAATGTATTACTTCATTCAAGTATAACTTGTTTCACCTCAAAGAAAAGACAAAAAGGACACCATGATTTTTGAGGGATGTAAAAGGAAAACTTACATGCCATTGTACTGTACTTCGTATCCCACCAAACGTTAAGATTGTGACAGCAACCTGAGCAGAATGTTATCTCAGGATCGCACTGCACAGCCGTTGTGTTGAACACACAAACGACACAACTTTACACACAGTACCATCTCCCTGGTACGTCCGTACACACTGTGGGCTACTTTGTTGTTAATTTGTCTAAGAAACGCTAACAAGATTCTTGCAGGAGCTGTCATCAAAGTAAAGTGCCCTGGGAGGTACTGTACAGCAAGTTGCTACAGTATGTAGTTGTACAAACACTGAGCACATCCTGGTAAAGGATCTTGCTAATAGATTGGGAAAAAAAGACATTTTTAATGTGAACGGTGAATGGATATGTTAAGGTACAGTGGTACAGTTTATATTGATTTGCTTGTTGTTAAGGGGCCAGACCAGAATAGTAATTTATACGTATTCCTCATTCCTCTAACAGCCCAACCAACAGTTAACTTAATATTCTACATATCGCTCACAGCATTTAGATGCCGTTAAATAATTTCTCTTTTTAAATGAAGGTTTTGATGTTATAGACTACCCATGGAATGTAAAAAATAAACTTGAAAACTATAAAGCTTTTGAAGTTTGCAAAAGTGCAAACCAGTGTTTTTGCCACTTGAGAGCCTTACTTGACAGTTGTTAGATGTGGTTTAGCCATTCTTTCATCATTTGCTATTTAGCGTACAGTGTGAATGTATGTGTATTTACTGATTTTGAATGAGGAAACATGACTTTCGGTTAAAAGTACCTACTACATGACACGCAAAGTTTCAAATATAAAATACATTGTACGTAATCATTAGGTACTGTATTCTTATGTGAAATATTTGAAATAAAACAAAACTGTTGGCCAACTGCTTATCCACTAAAGAGCCTGTGTAAGAGAATGTGTAAAAGTAATAGGGCCTGACATTTCGATCCTAGCAGGATCTTCTTCAGAGCCTGAATGACAAATTACAGTAACAAAAGGGACAAATACACACACAGAACACAGACAGGTTAATGAGAAGGGTGAAATATGTTGGCTAGAACAGGATATGAACTGTGACCTACGTGAGGGTAACAAACCCCCTCAAAGATCCACTGACCAGTAACCAGTCCTTACAGTATCTGTAGTGGGTGTCAATCCCAATATAGCCATTTCTTTGCTGGTGTTCCGGTCAGAAGCCACAGTTAACATGCATTCTGTGTTACCGGGGATCACATCCCAGTTTTCATTCGATACAACCCAGAAAGTGGCAGGGCAGGGATTTCAAGATAAATTCAGCTTTTTAAGTCAATATTCCATACTCCTCTCTTACAGTATATCCATCTTCTTTGCATGTGCACTCCTTTCTACCTGTAGTCTAGGACACAGGGCTGTGCCCCCTCCCCTGACAACCTCTTTAGGTCGTTGCCCTCTTCCTTCTGAATCTACCGATGTTCTGCTCATTCACTCAACTGTGGAAAAAGATTCTAGCAAACTGACACCTGCAAGAGATTTAAAAGCTGTTTCGGTTTACTTCTAATCGCAGCGTCAAATTCCGTATTCGCTTGTATCAGCGGATACAGATATCAACAAGGCTTTTTCTCTTCTCTAAAATTCTGAAAACATTTTCTCTCTACAGGTACCGCTCACGTCAGATACAAGAGCCCTGCGTTCGCAGCTTATGCGAGACTGAAGCTGAACGGGTTAGAGTTCCCAGAAGGATGTCCGTTAATGATACAGTTTATGGGTGCTCCAGAGATCCCGAAGATGGGAAGGTAAGGCGTTGACGACTTTCAAAATGTTTTCCATTTTCACAGGTCGCGAGCTAAAACTGTTAGTGAAAGTAACAACAAGTCCTCGATAGTAAGCGAGGGGTAGGTGCATCTACGATGGGGAACAATTTTCAAAACGGTCCAAATAATTGGTTGTGATATTTAACGATAGGTAACAAGTTTGATCAGTAAAAGAGGGAAAAAAAATACTTGATTCTTTAATTTAAATTAGGCGATTCATATATTAGGGCATATAGGGTAGGTAGGTGAAGGTTCTAAAGGTGTTGGTGTTTTTTTGTTTTTGTTTTGTTTTTTTCGTTTTTTGGAAAAGCAGTTTTATACTTCAGTTATGATCGGAATGCTACCACAAAGAAAACTAGAGTTTCGTTGGGTCACAGAAGTTTTCCAGATGTCGAAAAATTGATGTCCAGTTTTCGAAAGTTTTGATGACGGAGATTAAATTGTTTTGTAAACATCAAGTCCAAGATACAGTACTTAGCTGTAAATGCATTCTGAGGGTGATTTTGATGGGTGGGGTGGGCCTGATGAGTCATGACTCAGTCGTCATGGAAGATCCTGGGCCATGTTGCTAAAAGTTTGTGGAGCAATACTCTAAGTTTTAATGTTTGGTGGGGAAAATATCTGCACTTCTGTGTGGAAACCCGCCACCCCCCTCCCCTACCCTGATATTTTAAATCCTCATTTGACTACAAAAGATAAATAATTAACGTTAACATTAAATGTTCAAGTACAACCGGCTATATTTTACATCATCTACAGCTTTGCTCCTCAAGTCTCCAGTCTTCCAATTAAAACCCACGATATCTTCAAAATGGAGTAAGATTTTCCTTAACATTTGGGGAAGTTCTTCATTACATAATCTATTGATGTTGCCAGTTATGTCCACTTTTCCGTTAACATTCAAAATTTCATGGGAGTTGTGTCTTGTATTAACATCACCGTAGTAACAATGCTTGTCTGTAAATATTGCCATGGTAACAAAACTTTTCTGTTATTCTGTGGATCATGGGAATTTTCGTCACAACGAGGTCATTTCATCCACGCGCACGCTACTACAGAGCACTATATGAAATTGAAATACTATTATAAGTGTACGCATTCACCTAAGGTACTACTGTGAGACTGGAAGGCTTTTCTTGTTTCTGGCTTTTTTTATCTTTAATTCTATCATTTGGTCTTTTTGGTGAAGGGAAACTATTATTTTTATTATATACCATTTATCACAATCCTCAGGAAAAAATCAAGTAAAGAGAAAAGTGATAAAATGTAAGTTCTTCGTGCATGACTAGAAAACAAAAAAACTTGAAGCATTTTCCTTCTTTTTCATTGATGAGACTGTTTACACGGTACATTCATTTTTACTGTTTATTGGGGTGACATCCAGACTTTGGCAAAAACAATTACATTACATACTGTAAATTGTCAGCTCTTATCTTTGCATGTAAATTTCAAATGTCCTAAGTCATGAATTTCGTTATGGAAAGCAGAATATCTGTGATATCTGTTTTTGTGGTTTTCAGAAACATGAAAAATAACATGGTTCCCTGTATCTTCTGATTGATAAAATCATTATGTTGTATTGTGTTGGAAAGTTGCATTTCTATACATTTTCATGTACTGTTTCATGTTTGTCTGTCTGTCTGTCTGTATCACTGCTCATTGAGATGTCTCATTTTCTAGTGTCACTAACTTATGTACCTGCAGCTGTATGGACTGTCACTGTTCACTTTTCCAGTTATCGCAACTTCTTTTACTAGTCAGTAACACATTTACCATTTTGCTTTTTACCACGTTCAACAAGTTAGTCAAACATATGTACGTACTGTATGTATAGACTAAAAGTTTGTGTTACAAAGCAATAGGTAAGCTAGTCTTTCTCGTTAGCAACCATATCTCGTTCTATTGTGTTGAAAAGATGCAGTCCCTGTTTGTTCGTGTAATTTTTAATGTCTAACTGTTTGTATCACTTATCATTGAGATGTCTCATTTTCTAGTGTCACTAACTTATGTACCTGCAGCTGTAGGGACTGTCACTGTTCATTTTTCCAGTAATCACAACTTCTTTACTAGTCAGTAACACATTTACCATTTTGCTTTTTACCACTTAGTCAAAAATATGTACTATAGGTATAGGCTAAACTTTTGTGTTACAAAGCTATAGGTAGGCTAGTCTTTCTCGTTAGCAACCATATCTTCCACAGCTCAAAAGTTAAGTGTATAATGTTACATCCTATTGGTAGGATCTACACACTACACACCTGTTAATACTGATTTGAACCTATGTATACACATCTGTACATTGCATCTATCTGAAGCAATATTGCCAGGCTTTGATTTCCTTTTGAAGTTCAAGTATAGCTTTCATGTCTAGAAAATAAAAGTTAATAAACATACAGTTTAAAGACAGAGATTTATCAAGACTCTGTTGCTGTGGAAACAGGATGATGATATTTCAGTAAATTGGAAAAGGTCTTTGTGTTTTCAATTTCCAGAACCACCGAAAAAAAGCATGCAATTTTCCATCTTTTGTCACAGCAGTGACAGCACTATTACAGTTGTACTTTGAAAGTACAAGACCAAATTGACTTTTATGGAGGCTGAATAACAAATAGTAATATAAAAATCAATTATGTCTCTTTGTTTCTGAACAATTGAAAAATAATTTTTTAGGAATACCCTGTGTTATGCTCACGTTGACGTTGGATGAATAATTACATTGTCTTTGTATGATGTTAATATTAGGTTTGCAATGTTGGTCTTGGTCAAGCCTAGCCTTATTCGCTATTAAAAATGAAGATATTAATAATAACAATTATCGACCTGTAAGGTAGACAATTAGCAACCACATATGTATGTGTCCAAAGCTGAATGCTTCTTAGCTTACTTCGGCTTTCCAGTTTACTTTTTCAACTTGTGTTGGATTTTTTTTACAATTTGGAAGATTATCTCTTTGGCCGGCCAGCCGGGCCAGGGCTCGAACTCGTTAATTCACAGTATATTTACCCTCTTTTGTAACATCCATGCCTGAAATTTGGACTCTGATATCTGGGCTAGAATTGTGACTTTTATGTACATCAAACTCTGTCAATCATTCTATATGAGAAGGGAGCTCTATTATACTTAATTATTCATCATAATTCTCAGGAAAAAATCAAGAAAAGAGAAAAATGGCCAAATGTAAGTTGTCCATGCATGACTAGAAAAACAAAAAAACTTATCGTTATCGTGCTCCTCTGTGTTCTGAACAATTTTCTACTATTAATTTTTTTTTTGCAGATGTTGACAAATCATGTTAAAGTACTGTGCATACAGTACAAAATGTACAACTTTTAATATGTCAATCTTTCATGCAATTCTTACAATTAATTTTTTTAAATCTCTATATAAATATCTGTTTCTGGAATACTACGAAACACTCCGTCATTTCTGAGAAAAAGTTTTCTCGACATCTTTCTGATTTCATACTTCATGCAGTAATCTGATCGTTGGAAGTTTCCTGTGCAATTTCTAAATCTTGTCTGTTTACCAGAAGGATGGAGCTAAAACTTTTCCATTTTTTCCATTTTTCCACTTTTAAAATACGACTCTCATGTGCATGTTCTACTCAGCTGTCACTATGCTGTTTCTGGATTTCTGGATTCCTAATTTCTTTTTCGCCCTTTCTTCTTTAAGTGACTTATTTACTTCAAGGATAAACTCAGAAAAAAGTTAGCAATAATGTGTAATAGAGTTTAAACAAGGGAAAAAAACATTTGAGCCTAATGTAAAGTCAGACTTTTATATCAATTCTAGTTTTAAAGAATTTCACCTCTGATAATCTTGATCGGTAAGTTTGGAAATAACATCAGCTGGTACTGTTGACATTTGAATGTTACATTGTTAATACATGGTTTCCTTACTATTAGTAACTACTGGATGTAGAAAACAAAAATGTTCTTTCTTTATTCACAAAAAATACCACATGGATGTGAAGTTGAAGACCAAACATTCTTGACCAATTAGAGATACACTTTTAATCCTTGTTATTTCAGAAAATAAATGTTCAAATTTTTCTCTTTGATTTTGACTGAAAGTATTTTGTGTGCTAGACTAGGTACTCCAGCCGCTATGTTTGATGAGCCTTAGGTTATTGATTGGTAGAGAGCTTTCTCAGAAAAAATTGTGGTAGTACAAAATGCTACTTGTAGTGACAGAAGTTGTTTCATTTGATAGTTGGAGCTATATATTTATATGAAATGGAGGTAAACGACAAAGGCAAATGAATATATATAATTGAAAACGTAATGAGAAGGAAAATCCAGAACAGTGAAAAAAACTTCCAGCCTCCACCAGGATTCGAGCCCGTGCCTCCCCCTCTATATGCGGACACCATAACCACTAGGCTATGGACGCTGATTGTATGTCCAGAGGTTCGAAACCGGTAAGGAAGGTCGTACATCCACTGTAGGCGTTTGTCACCTGTATCGAACAATACTAGTTCTGTTTTGAAGGCTGGAAGTTTTTGCACTGTTCTGGATTTTCCAACTTACTACGATTTCAATT
>JAIPMN010006424.1:0-17905 GCA_020650975.1 Apostichopus californicus
CCTAAGAGGGTTGCCAATTGTAACATCGGCCAGGGCTGGCATGAAAAAACTGTGTTACAGTGTATTCGAGGTACAATTTTACACAAGAAATTACCAAACAATTTTAAAACCCCAGCATAGGCCCTTTCTCACATAAATCTAGGGCAACGTATCATATATTCCAGGTACAATTTCTTCTCATGAATTAGTAGAAGTTCTTGGAATCTGAAAAAAGGCTCGCTTACAACTTTACACGTTCGTTTTAAATGTTTGTCCAGCCTCCCCCGGCCCTAGCACCCTTGGTTTTTGTTTAAATTCCTGTAATTTGCTTAGGGAGTTAGGGACTCATGACGTCACAGTTCTCTGTGTGACTATTTCAACTAACAACCGTAGCTCCCTTCGAAAGAGAAGACTTAGTTGAAAATCAGCCGACGATTGTTCCGCCCGAATTCATCGATCACATGATCATGATTCAGCTTCAGGTCCTTATTAATGTACGGGCTATGGCACGGGTCTGTGCCTAGCCTGTGGGCTGCACCTTGGCCAGCTGATTGTTGCCAGTTAATGACCTCACATTGGCAGAAACTTAAAAATTTTCCGACATCCGTGAAGGGGGGGGCCATGGCCCAATGGCCCCCCCCCTAAATACGCCCCTGATTGCAAAGGATATATTGTTCCGATTGCAAGCGAACAGAGCATGCAGACTTAGGTTTAGAAGGCAGTAAGTCATGAGCAAGAAAGTAGAAATTGGTTTAAAGTGAGGGTCAGTCTCTTGCAGTAGTCGTAGTTTATTCACATCTAATGGTAAATTGTAGACATGGATGATTTTCTTTTGTATTTACTTCATAATCTTGTCTAATTCCAATTGCTTAGGAATATGTCTAGTTACAAGATTGTCTATGTTAGTAATTATCGGTTTCGGTGGAACGTACAAGTCTGGGGGAGGATCACAAGTAGTATTTGTCTCAGATCGATGGACGAGTATTGGTTCTGGCTGTGAAATTGAAGGAGTGGGGAAGAGGCGGACAATGGGACGTGGGGGAAAGGTAACAGGTGTTGTTGAGGACTGAAATGGATCAGAAGACGAGGCTGGTGGTTGCCTTGCTTGACCTTGTGTGGGGGAGATGAGGTGATGATTTTCTTGAACCTCCGGGTGTTTACTAGGTCGGTGGTAGCTGGTCTAGCGGCAGAATAAGCGGAAGTAGTTGCACGTGTTTTGTGGTGCAAATAATTCGGGAACAGTGATACCCATTGATCTGGCTTTAGATCTGGTCATAACTGGATGAAGATTATCTTCATCACTATTAAGGATAAGTTCTGATTGGTCAGGGGGTAATTCAGATATCGAACTGAATGCTAATGGAACAATTTGATCAATTTCATAATCGTCATTCTGCGGGGCATGGGAGAGAAAATCAGCCAGTGGGGTATCAGATCCTTTCTCATATCGAACAATAACAGCATAATCCGATAAACGAAAAAGTACTTTACGTAAACAGGCTGATGGTGCTTCTTGTTTTGATCTCATTAGTTGTACTATAAATGCTGAATGATCTACAACAGCATCAAACTTACAATGTCCTAATAAATGTTTGCATGCAGTGATATCTTTGAGAAGACCCAACATCTCTTTAACATGCATCGGGAGTACCTTTGAGTAATATCCAATAATGTGTTCATGACCTTCACATGTTTAGGTGAGGTATGAACCTGTGGCAGTCCTTGAGGTGTCACTATGCAGAGTCAATCTACCTTGTTTCCTAGGCGTATGTAGAATGGGTGGTCGACTCATTAATTCTCTGATGGCTTCAAAAGCTTTTTGATGCTCCATAGTAAATACCCTGGTTTATCCAATTCTAATTTCCTTTGTCAAAATAATTTCTACAACCTATGCCACTGTTCCAAGACCAGACAGAATTGCTTTGATCAGGTGGTGGAATATGAGGAAAGCTTTTCATGAACAGAATGCTCAAAAAATTAACCATACCCTAATCCCATGGAATGACCCAAAAGTATTTGCTAAAATTCTTAAAGTAATCCCTGATAATACCAGAAATAAATCAAACTAAGTAAAGGTAAAATAAAAGCTGTTCTGGTTAGCAATACACTAACACCAAGAACCAAGGATGGTACTGTACATGATGAGATTGCTAAATTTACAAGTAATGACAACTATATAGAGGTTTGCATGCACAGCCTTAGAACAAACTAGGATTTGAAAAGATGCAGATTAATTCCTGCCAAGATTATTCACTCATCAGTGTTTTGCTGCTACTTTCCTTGTCACTTGAGGTACATTTAGCTTCAGCTAAGCATTCTGATTTTCTGGGATATCACATAAAGCTGTAAGCCATGGCTATTCTCTAAAGTTAGAGGTATTGAAGTTAATGGGATACATTGCCATTAACTAGCTTATGTAGGCTCAAAAGCTTTTGCAAACAGTTTGCTCCAACCTCACTAATGTGACAGCAAATGAGTTATGGATATTCTTCATTGAACTAACATGCTTTCCAGTTGTGGGTTGTCAAATTCAATGTGAGCTGGAATAACAAGCACTGTTTACAGAGTAGATCATTATAAGTTTGGAAGAACCATAGGAAGTGACCTAGGAAGTATGCTGACACAGTGTATCGCTGTGTGTTTAAGCAGTGAAGCCTTGAAAATGTGAGGGCGCTTTGCTTTGTACGGCAAAAAGCCAGGTCATTTGTACGTCTTCATACATACATTGTGCATTCAACTTTGAAATTGAATTTTGTTTTACCGGGTTTTTTTTCAAAGAGTAGGTGTACTTTGCACAACAGAGACATGTTATGGTGACCAGAGTTGTAAGCACTATATACCTGACTTAAGAACCAACTTTGAAAACTTTTTTCACCTCAAATGACTCGAGCAAGTGGAGTGTTTTATGCAACTTTTAATGTCTGTAAAGTGACATTTCCGGTATCTGAGAGGCACATGGCAGACATTTTTCTTGCTTGTATTATTTGAATGCTGCACTCAGATAGTGTGATAGTTGTCCCTGGAAAATGCTGTGAAAAAGCAACCTGCACGGTTGCTTTTACATCAACATTAAACTGAGAACTGCATGCATCTGCATGCATCGACATTGATGTTGCAAAGTGGGTAGTAGTTTATGCAGGAGAACAGATCCCGCCTTACTAAGTGAGAGTGAAAAACTTAAAGCATGTCTACATAAGAGATGTTAGCACAAGTAGTGGCTTGAGTGTGTCATTTTGCATACAAAGCTTTGTCCAAACATGGTAAGTGAATATCATTAGGCCTTAAAGTCATAGTTGAGTCAATTTAGGCAAATAAACTTTAAAGTTATTGTCCAGAACATACCTAGCTAGGCTGCATAGGCTTTGGCCTACCTAAAAACCCAGATTATTGGCTAGGCCTATATTGCTTATAAAATGCCCTTTTGCCAAAGTTACAGTGTTGGGAATATGTTGCAAATGGAGGATGTGTTTGAATATTTGTTCAATTCTAGAAATGTTAACAGCCTGAAATATTCTAGGCTTAAGTTTAATACCTAGGCTAACCTAAGTTAGACCCAGGGCAAGACTAGGTAAGTCAGGCGCGTAGCCAAGGGGGGGCGAAGGGGGCAGCCGCCCCCCCCCCCTTGAGCATATTTTTTTAAATTTTTTTTAATGTTTTTATGATATCGCTAGTAATTTCAAAAGAAAAAATGCTAAGATGCAACTTACAAGGCCTGGGAAGTGCCATTTCCAGCGATCTGGGAGGCATTTTCAGCCAAAATTTTCTTGTACGCTTCGCGCCAACCATGGTGGCGCTACGCTTAGATAGTTTGCAACGCCGAATCTACGGCTCTGATAGTTTGCCTACATTTTCGCCCCTCCCTTGGCAAATTCCTGGCTACACGCCTGAGGTAAGTTAAGCTAAGCCTATTTTTGATAGTATTGAATTGTTAGTGATAAGCCCAGGACATCATAACAGTCATCCCATGTTATTCTGGCATGTGGATCTACATGTATCATTAGGGATAAGGTGTTAAGTAAAATGAGGTGGTGATAATTGTTGTCATTAATGGCTTTAGTTATATCGCATCCGAAAGAACAGCCGTAGCCGGTCTAGGGGCCTAGGCTAACTATATCCAGGGTCCAGTAAATAACAATACAGCAGCTGAGCACAAGACACCAGAAAAGTAATTATATTCCTATGTTATTGCTTATACTATCACTTCCTAAGAATGACCTGTTAAACTGCAGTCCACTGCCACATTTTTTACCCTTTTTTTGGCACCCAATTGCGGCACAGGATATCACCATTTCAAGTGATTTATATCAACTTCATCACTTTAGTAATGTCAAAGACGTAATGTTTGTATTACGTGCCGGTAATTTCTTGCCGCACAAGCAAAGGGCCACTAGTAGGATGGGTGGCTTCAGTATATGTCGCGTGACGTCATTCTCCCTACTTCAATTTCTATGGGAAGAACTAAACTTCATCTAAGAATTTGTAATTGCAAGTATGAAGTTCAACCACCACACACTTTGCAGTTAGAGAGTTTACAAGCCAAGGTATCATATATATACACACACACATGCCATCATGCAAGGAATAACAAAAATTCAAAGATAAGTTGGTTTGCTAGTTTCCACAACATAAGGTACATTTATAATATTAAGGCCACATTTTATTCTGTTCTTGTTTTATAATCACTGAATTCCTACCTGTCTGGTTCTTGTGTTTTCCGGCAAGCTCCAACAATTTCAGGCCTGTCAGTGTCTGGTCCTTTAAGTCACTCTCATTTAGAATCCTTAAAATAGTCTTTACAATGTCTGTTAAATCAACATTTTCAGCTGTGGGTAAGATAACAAGGAACAAATTGATGAAACAATTAAGTTTTCAACATGTAATAATACCTCTTCCTAGCTGTGTTGTATAATGTGTCATGTCTCATACCTGCACTATACATATGTCATCAAACAGTTTGTCTTCTTCTGGAAAGTATGTGACATCATAATATACTCCAACAATTACAAAGTGTGAACAATTAAACAGGGACAAACAGAAATAAGGAAAGAATAAACACTGACACATGAATTACTATAAAAAGCCACAAAATATATTCTAATATAAATATAAATCATGAGTCTTATTAGAAAGATTTACTATCGGTGATTATGATAGACTAGATGTGATTTTCACCCGCAAAACAATTGAGCAATGGTAGCATCGGGAATAATTGCTTGTAGGAACCTACTGTAGGAAAGTATGATGTTCATATTAAACTACATATCAATGTTCCAATTGCTTATATTTCCCTTTTCTTTTCAAATAACTACAGGATATTAAGAAGATTCTATGAGTTATGTCTGCTGGGTTACCAAATGTTATAAATAATTATATCTTTCAGTTTTTACAGAAATGTCTGATATTCCATGCATCATTATCTTTCTTCTTTTTTGATTTATTTTAATACAAACACTTCCATCTATCATGAGGTCTCTTCCTGCTCAGCTTGGATGCACGAGCCATTGATATTGCAAAAGAAAACTGGCAACATTGAAACAAATAACAGTCTAATGATCATAAAATTCAACCATGGTGCAAGCTGACCCAGGCAATTGCAGGGTTAAAGCTACTACCTCTAATGCAAGCGGTGATCTACTTAATCAGAGCCTATCTAAATAATTTCTATGAAGAATGATTGTTTAAACAACTTCAGGTGCTTGGAGATTGAGATATTAAAAAGCAAGCCTTGCTTTCCAATAAAATTCTGCCATGCAGCACAACAGTTTATTGAAGCATGTACACTGTATACTACACTCAAATCCTGCAACGTTAAACACCACATATTGTAAAAGTACAAATTGACTTGTTTGGCTGTATTAGTAAAGACAATTTAAAGATTTCAGGAGAAGCAATAAACTATAGATGTACTAACCAGAAAGCCACCTGATTTATTGATTGTAACATTTTAGATGAGAACATTGAGAAGTAACATTACACACAGCATTACTCAAGGCAAGTGAAGTCCTTGTATTTATGCAGGCCTTCATATCAACTATCAAGGTCCTCTCAAGATATTTGTCTTTCCAACAGTTTCAAAATTTCACCTTCACAGAAAACAAATGTTGCAATCACTAATGTGGATCTAATTACTAAGTATGAAGTAGATTCAAGCATTGCATTTCCAGCTACTATCATCATAAGAGTTCAAAAGTTATCAAACTTAGACCTCTTTTGACCTTTGACCCATACCAATTTCAATAAGGTTCTTGTACTATAACTTTGCGTCCTCCAGCTTCCTGAGTGGATCCAAGGTCTACTTTGCAGTTATTGAGTGACTTCCACCAATTCCATTTGACAACTTGCACTCATCAGGGGCAATCTACATACCAACAATGAAGTTGAACCAAGCTGTCATTATTGAGTTATAGTAATTTACAAAGATTTCCGACTATGATGTCTTTTGACCTCAAATAACCTTTGACCTACACCAATTTCACAAGGGTTCTTGTAATCACCCAAGCGGATATAGACACAGAGTATCAACTTAATCCATCTTGTCCTTTTGTATTTACAGTGTTTACGAGCCAAAGGCATCACATACATGCAGATACAGACAAGCCATCACAATTGCATACATTCCTTTTACCTTAAATCAACCAGAAAACCAGTTAGGTTTTGTGTTTCCTTGCCATACAATTTGCTCAAACTTCAAAGTAGCTATCTGACTAAGTTAGAGCAGGTGAGTTAAATTTGACCAAGATGTATGTGAGAACCAGAAAAGGTTTGTAGCAATCCCTTGTGGGCATCAACCATGTCATGTCATTCACTAGTAAGGATTTTACAGTATAGAATTTTAAATCAAATTTTCAATATCCAGAAAGAACAGTCTAATTCCTGTTTGAAATGTAGACACATTTTACCCAATTTTGAGCTAGTGATCACTTAAATAATTGTTGAGAGTTACATGACCGTTGTTTCTACATTGTGAAATATTTTTGAGAAATTTGACAATTTTTCCACCATTATATATAACCATTGACACCTTGATCTAGTTTGCGTCCATTTGAGATAACCTGTTGACCACTTAAGACTCAGAGGAGAAAAATGCAAGGTTTAAAGAATTGTTTGGTAGCCCTTAGAAATTACTTTAAAAAACGATAAATAAGTTTGCAAACATGTTTTCAATATGAGAACGCTAATGTTGCGAATGACAGAGAAACGATTGTTTAGTCGTTTAGGATGGATATTTCAAATATACTTTGCACAGTAGCGAACGTGACGTCATCTTCGCAAATGTAGATTGTGATAACCCACGCTGCATACAGTTCCTACAGTAGTCACAACAAAAAACCGTGTTTGAATACAGATTAATATATTCCTTAACTTTTGGGTTAAATTTCTTATAAATTATATATGTTTTAAAAACAGTGTATTTACTGAGGAAATGGGAGTGCTAACTTCAAGTTGCTCGTTTTACCTATTTGCCCGCATTACATCATTCACCAAATTGATGCGTTCGAACAAACAGTGCTTTTAGTGAGAAACTGGTGAATTTGAAAACCAGATTTCTGGGCAGGGTCAAGCGGTGGCAGAGGGACATTTGACTGTATACCTTCCACATTTTGTCTCTCTTTGCATTAGTTTGGGGGAGTATTTTGCAATTTCTTGTGTGGTTATCTAGACAGGTAGTTACTGTACTTGCTTCATACCCATAAATTTTATTCTTGTGGCTGTTACTATTGGAAAAATATGGCATGAAATGCATCACGGTAATGGAGGGACACCAAATTAACATGTGTTTTCACACTTTTTTTGAAGATGTCAAATTCGCTGTTCTTAAGTTGCACTGACAATTTCAATTCAGTTCAATTTCTCTATTCCAGTATAAATTACAAAATTTATAATTGGACACATAATTATGATACACAAAAGACATGTAACTTAAACCATGTGTTGGCTGTTACATTCCCTCACATACACCAAGGGGAAATTAGATGAACAGGCATCAATTGTCAAATCTACTTTTGATCTGCTACAGTATGGGAGGGACAATTCTGATGGTAACGGAGGGACACAAAATGTTCAGTGTTGTTTAGTGTAGCCTTTGCCTGTTTTTGCTGCTACAGATTCAATATTTCTATTGCTATTGAACTAAAAGTGATATTACTTAGGGAAACAAGGATAAGAACATAAATTCAACAGCTTTGTTCACCAAAACATTAGCAATTTCAGTGGTTAATAAAAATGTAAGAAAAAGTAGTAAGAAATTTATCTAAGGAACAAGTTTAAACAGAACAATCTCTATCATTTAGCACTCTCTAACTGCATTATTAGCAACTGTTGGGGGGGGGGGGGTGGCTAGTGCAGTTGGAAACAAGTCCTTCAACACAAGTTAATTAATCTTTAACCAAGATATCATGAGCTGTTTAGGAGGGAGGGGAAAGTCACTCTTACCTTTCAAGTAGCTGGGGACAAAAAAAAAAACATTTTTCTTCGTTAATGTGTGGCAGAGAAATATCTATGTTACAACCAGAATGCTTTATGATTCCTTGCCAAACAAGTTGCCCAAAATTCCACATATCTGACTACTGTAGAACAAGTGAGGTAAAATTGTCCAAGAATTAAATCAGAACCAGAAAAGAGCAGATATTTCCATCTCATATTTGTAGCACTCACTTGTGGACATCAACCAATTAATTAACAGAGAAGGGTTTACAGTAAAGTTTCAATATACAGACAAAACAGTCTTCCTAAGTGATATAGACACATGCATGTATGAGCAAATGGAAATTAGCTAGCAAATCAGTTCTGCCACCACCTACCTTTAATAATTGTGATTAATAATGAGTTACATGACATTCACTGTGAAGTATGTTTTATAACCCATTTCCAAATCCAAGTCAGCTAGTATAAATCACTGGGAATAAGACCAATTTTGAGACAATTTGAGGTAACCTGTTGATCCCTTTGATGCTCAGAGTGTGAAAACTTAAAAGGGCAATTTGAGTGTGGTTAGAGCACCCAACACAAGAGTATCAATTCTTTGAAACATATAATTTGCAGGATGACTTTATGTGTCACTTGCGATCTATGTTATAGTGGGCCCATTCACAAAACTGAACTGAAATTGACCAAACTATGTTCACCAAAAGAAAATCATAGTATGGTAGAACTCACAGAGTATTTGAAGCTTAATTTTGGAGGATTACATACTTTGATGCATGTAAACCTCATCTGACCTTTGACCTATACCAAGTTTGATAGGGTTTTTGCACTCACTAAGCTGGATCTACCTGCTAAGTATGAAGTTCCACAAAGATGTACATTTTGAGTCATCATGTTTACAAGGTTTTACAGACTTATGTTGACTGCAAATGGCCCTTGACCCCCCCATCAATGTCAATAGGGTTCTTGTACTCACCAAGCTGTATCTACATATCAATATGAAGTTCAACAAAGATGAACTTTTGACTTATTGTGTTTACAAAGTTTGCATACTTTGACCTCTGTTGACCCCAAATGAACTTTGAACTTCACAGAAAAGAATAAGGTTCTTCTACTTTATAAGATGGATCCACATACCAAGTATGAGGTTAATCCACCTTTCATTTTTTGAGTTACCTTGTTTACAAGCAAGTGTCACATACACACACACTATCATCATAGCATAGATTCCTGTCGCCTCTGGCAAGGAATCAAAAAGAAGGTTGTTTGATATCACCCTGAGGCTTACAAACTCAACAACAGGTCAAAAGTGCATGTTTATCTGTGTAACTCAGTGAGTTCATGATAAGTTCATCACATGGCAAAAAATTAGGAAAGGTTAATAACTCTTTAAATGAAAAAAGACACTTTTTACTGATATCAATATGCAGTACGTGTTTCAATATTACCACTGGAATATTTTTTCAGAGACTGGATGCCTAGAATTTACACATTTTATGTTGCAGAGTTCATGGATGTGATAAATCTTGAAAATCACTTTCAAATGACCATGTTCGAGGAAGAAGAAGTGTTAAATATCCACTACAGATGTTTGGAACATTTGATTCCTTGCTGTAGGCACACAGAATCCATGAAACGATGGTGTGTGTGAGGAATGTTTGTGACACCCTTGGCTTGGAAACATGATAAGTATGATGGATAACTGTAATGATTAGTATGTGGATGGTCCTTAAAGAATACGAAAAGCTAAGAACTATACAAGGGCTCTCAGATCCTCAAAGGGAAAAACTTGATATAAACTCCATAAGTAGAGCTTGAATGGGTAGTCTGTAGGTTTTCTTTGGGGATAGGAAAAACACATAATTTTGCTACAATACATGTACAGGTAATATCTAATCATAAAGGGAAACTGAAGCTAAAAACTGCATTCAACTGACATACATTGTAAAGAGAGCTCACTGATCCAGTTTGAACTGATACAACTTCTTCCATTGCTGATTTACTGAGATGTCACTTAGTGCGCTACAAGATGGCAAATGTCACTTGGGATAACCCATGAAAATGTAGTTTAGTCATTCAGCAATTTGATCATTCCCAACCAGCATAAACATGCAGCATGATCTGTCACACTGGTGTAAGTGGCCAAGGCCAAATTGCTATTCAAAAACCAACACCCAAAGCTAACTGGTTAAGTGATTCCTTGCCATATATTCTTATGAGATTAACTGTAATACTGCAAATAAAGACTTATATAAATGTTGACCATACTGACTTCAAGTGATCAGCAAAGGTTATTAAGGTTTGCAGAATTTATTTGACCTTTGACATCCACAGAGAAAAATATACAGTAGTTCTCATACCCACTAAGATGAATTTACATGCAAAAGTATACATGGGCATCAATCACAGGGGTCATGTCCCCCATTTTCTGAAGGGTGAGAGACACAATATCAAGTGTCCCTCCCCCTCCCCGGTTTAGTCACTGACTCATGTAGTCAATAGACCTTTCAGACTCATGACTCGTGCATCTCATAAAGGAGCTCAAACATTGTAATATGAGATTAGCAGTTATTAATGTTTTATTCTCATCTGCCCACCCCACCCCCCCCCCCCCAGATGACAAATAGACTTTTCAACTGGGTTGAAATAAGAATTACGGTTGAGTATCCGTGCCAATACACTGCTGAGGCTGTAAGCTAAGCCAGCAGATAATGAAAGCCAGCAGCATTCGCTAATCTCCTTTACTTTTTCATATCTTATAGTATGTCGTATTATCACGTACAAGCAATATAACACCACATGTAAATTATATTGTGCATTCAGTTTGGTTAGCAATGCCACTCGTGATAGTTTAAAAGTGTATTTGAGATATTCATATATTTGATAGGCCCGGGTGCTTAGCTACTAGCCATGTTGTTGTTATAACCATGTTACTCATTACACCTCAAGTTCTAGTTAGTAGTTATGTACATATGTTCAAAAAATATTAATTTGTGATAAAGTTAACTGATACCAATTACAGGGCCAAAGCCTGCGGGTGGGATGGACAGGGGGAAAGCTATCCCCATGAGATTTCCACGTCCTAAATGAAAGTAGATAATGTGAACGCCTGGACAGTATGCGCTATTTCAGTTAATTTTAGAGAAATGATCATATTATGTTTGTTGATTTCATTAGTCAGTAGTGTGAAACCTCAAGATTATAGGCACGTATCGAAGGAATGGCCTTCCGAAAGAACACAATATGTTTTACATAGGCATGTCAGTTTTATTGTTAGCCCTTTATCATTGCCTAATGTTTTACCTAAGAATATTGAGGCACAGTCCAATACACCGCCCACCCACTTAGCTCATCCCATCGCCCCCTCCAAGGTCATTTTAGCATATACAAATAATGATAACACAAACCTAACAATTAATTCACACATAATTTCCCCATTTGGCTTCCCCTCAGCATCAGAATGCCCTAGCATGCTTTGATATCTTCAATTACCTGTATTAAACAATGAATAAAGCAGATGTGATAAAGTAACGTAAAGTCCTATGTTTCCCTACAAAGGGATTTCACCGAATACAATTTTTCTAATTTACATCAATTTCTTTGGAAGTGTAAATTTCTAAGAACATGAGATCTCAAACTTAAGGATGTTTAGATGGAACTTACAAGGCCTGGGAAGTGCCATTTCCCGCAATTTGGAAGGCATTTTGGGTAAAACATTCTTGCTACGCTAAGGGCCAATCTCTCCACATAGATAGTGTCATGATGGTCCTGTTTGCGAAATGGACCACCCACTAAAAGTTCCTTACAAAAGGCCCTGGTATATACAGACATCAAAACACCACTATGTAACATTTGGACAATACATGTCTTCGGTATTCCTCAACTGCCCCCTATGGATTCTACCCAGGCTACAGCACTGAGGTATCTTTATTTTATAGGTTTTTTTGGTTTTCGATAAAATAAATGTGCCCAGATACCCAATAGTGCTTTTTAAATATACTTATGATACCATATGTGTACACGTTGTAGACATCTGTATAAACAAAATGATTTTATTCTTGTGTGGAAACTCTAAGAATGTTTCCATTTTTGTTGTATGTTTGAATTTTATTAATCATGATAAAGGCCCGAAGTCACACCTGGATGTTAAATAGATTAGTCTTTCTTAAGTTAAGTTTAATCACTTGTCAGATGTGACTTTTGTTAACTATATTAATTACAGCCATATCAGTTCAGGGACCAAACAGAAGCAAACTTGCAGATTTTTAGATGTGAGTCCAATCCCCTGGGCCCCCGCTGGGGTTTTGCCTGTGGACCAAATCAGGGGCCCTAAAGTGGGCCCCTGGACCCCACCCAATAAAGGCTTTGCACCAAGGCGCTTGCGGTGTCCTACTCGCACAATCCTTCAATTTTATCCATGTTCAGTTTCTTATGTCCCTCACATTTTTCAATTGGGCTTGATGCCCCTGAAAGTATGGCAGTTCATACAAGCTATACTGCATGTGTTGTTGTAAGGTTTTAAGACTTTGACCTGTGTTGACCTTTGATTGTCACAGAATAGATTAGAGTGCTTGTACTCAAATAGACAAACAAAGAATGATGTTTATCCAGCCTGTTAAGGTTTCCACACTTTGACCTCATTGACCTTTCACCTTCGAAGAAAAGAGTAAGGTTCTCTGTACTCAATAAAGTGCATCCACATTCATATTTGTTATAAACAATTTGATACTCTAGAAATATGTACTTTATTTGTAGTACAATAACTCATTGTTTTCAACTCTCAACTTTTGAAGCCAAACAAGGGAGATAGCAAAAAGTAACTACATATGGGTCATAGTTAACAACATTTGATAGCAGTTAATATGTAACCATATTTAATGCTGACATTTCCTTCAGAGCCCTTCTCATCCATTTCCAAAGTTGTATCCAGTTGTTCACAAGTACCACCACTGGTCAAACATATGGATTGATAGAGTACAGTTCCAATACTCCTATGTCTAATTCTATCCATCCACTTCATTTCTTCCAACATTTCTCTGTTCTTTCATTCTTTAAACCTACAGTATCAATTAAATAATTCTGGCAGTCCTTTCATCCTTTGGCTATCTTCATCTTCCATCTCTGTTGTCCTCTCAGCTACTATCTACATGGATACTTTAATTCATCTTCAATTTAGTTGATTGTAAAACTTGTCAGTTTTAGAGCTCAACTCAGGCTGCATCTGACGATATGCTGCTGCATGAAACTTCCAGCTCATTTACAAAACTAAAAGTATGCCATTATTTCATCACTCTTATTATAATTTATGATGACTAGCATAACAAACTTAATTATGTCTTCAGCAACCAAATCTTTACTTAACCTGTTATGATATCAAATTCAGAGCAAAGTCCATCTTTAACATCATCAATGAACACAGCCATAATTGGACCCCTATAGAGATTTACACCATAGAAGGATTGAATAGCTCATCAAAATAGTCTCGCTACACAGTAGGAATACGTACCAACTTTGGAGGGTGATATGACATGCTCCCTAATAGCACTTACATATTATTTAATCTTTTGTAAGTTCAAAGTGATAAGAGTTTCATAGACAAAACAATACCACTATGATAGGAATTTATGGAAAATTTAAGAATAATTGTGTACATTTTGATGATAATGTTGTGAGATTTACTTTTGTCATAATAGGCTTGAGCTACATGGAATCCTATGTACTATATATCTAGAGTCAGAGTCTTATAGATTACATCACTCCTATCATGTTACCCGCTTATAACATGCAGATACGGCAAGGAAACTTGTGTTGCTATTAAATGCAGCAGCAAATCCTGTCTTCTGCTGATTATGTCTGGCACATTGTGTGCAGTCTTAATCTGCTACATGCCTTCCATCAGCAGTTCTATTATTTGAAAGAACCTAGCTTATCTAAAATGCAGTAGACATTGATAAATGTATCAGTATCACATAGGTGTGCTTTGTTTCACCAGGACTGTGGCAGCTATAAGATTCTAACATTAGTTGTTATAAAGTACTGTACACATACAAGTAATATGATAAGAGTTGAGTTCTACAGGGAACATTGTTACACGACCCTCCATGGTTGGTACTTTTCTTCTCTGAGTCTCATAATTGATGTAATTGGCCCAGTTTTATGGATATGTCCATGGGATAGCTCAGTTGGTGGAGCACATCTTGTATTCCTTAGCTGGTCACTGATTCCAATACCATTTTAGCTAATTATTCCTTTGCTCATTTTAAACTGCATGTTATTGTTTTTGTTGTCCATTTACTTGTGCATATATTGCAGTTTTTGAGGTTGATGTAATGCTGGGTATTAGCACACTTTCACAAAAAATCGTCAGCTTAATCCTTATAGATGAAACTCTCTGTGGCTGACAATAAACACACGGGTCAAATTTGCATGTTTACCTAGAAGCAATTCTATGCTACACACACAGATTTACATAAAAATATAAGTTAGAGATGAATACACCAATTAAGCCTCAGCTAGCCCCAGCTACACATCTTTGTAAATGGCAACTATTATATGAATTATGAAAATTGTATTTAACATAGTAATTAAATACACCCAGAACTGTCAAGGCCAAATATCTTAAAAGGAAAACGTCAGCAAGATTAAAAGATATTAAAGACAGTGATCTTTACAAGGTTATTGAAGTGATGTAAAGGTTATGATGATACAGTAATATATATACAGGCATTACAAATGATGTATGAAACCTGGGGATAGAAATTATATATAAATAATAATGCAATGAATATGACTCAAAGTGATGAGTCTCTGCCTTTCTTCTCTTTCTCTCAAACATTTTATGCATGTGTGGGTGGGTGTGTATGTGTGTGTGACGCCTTGCTTGTAAACACGATATCTCAAGAAGGGAAGCTTGGATCAATCTAATAATTGGTGTATATGAGTACCAAATTGAGTAGAAGAACCCAATTGTTTTGTGGGGAGGTCAAAGGTCATTTGGAGTCACCAGGGCCAAATAGTGGAAACCTTGTAAACACGATATATCAAGGTGGTGGACTTGGACCAATCTCATATTTCGTGGGTAGGAGGACCATATTTAGGAGGAAAAGCATATAGATTTTGTGGAGATCAAAGGTCATTTGGGGTCACCAGGGGTCGAATTGAGTAAAGCTTTTAACAAGATATCTCAAGAAGGATAGCTTGGATCAATCTCGCATTTTGTGTGAAGGAGTACTACATTGAGTTCAAGATCCCTATTGTATTTGGTGGAGGTCTAAGTCCATTTGGGGTCACTAGAGGTCAACTTGTGAAAACCTTGTAAACATGATAACTCAAGAAGGGAAGGTTGGACGAATCTCATATTTAGTATGTAGTTGGTACATGTTCAGTAGAAGCATTTATTGAGGTAAAAGGTCAGTTGGAGTCACCAGACGCCAAATTGTGCTAACCTTGTTTTATAAGCTACCTTATTTCCCACAGACCAGCCTATCAGATAACATGTGTGTTAAGCCTCATACGAATAGGAGGCTATTGGCAATTGGAAATGAGGTTATGGGCATCCGTAGAATCTAAAACTCAAAACTGAAAACAGGAACATATTTGCATTGGCTTCAACATGCCGCTCGGAAGCCTTTATACTTTGCGTGCAAAAATGTGTACTCTTTGCAGTACAGCGGTTCTGTTGGACGTTTTCGTCGTATTTATTTCAGGTTGGATGTAGTTGGTTGTGACCAGGCAGCGATTATGAAACTTAAGAGTTCGTCTAGTTAGATTTTTTACTATGACCAATCTCAATGGGAAATAATTGTGTAAAACGGTCTTTCACAAGCTTTTGGGTGAAGGAGTGTTCCTGACTAATGTCTTGGTTCTCCCAGATAGGCCTCCAGTTGTCCTGGCTGACCGTTTCCCCTTCATCTGGCCATGAAGATGGCCTTGGTTTGGGGAGGTCGCATGATGCTCTTGGCTGCCTCAACAAAGAAGTAATTAAGTCCTTCAGTTGGATGAACATGACCATGGTTACCTCCGGTTCCCTGGACTTTTCGATGGAGTTTCGTCATCTTCCAAAGAACTGTCCAAGGAGTCTAACGAAGAGAAGGATGAATAGGAGGAACAGTATTCCTCTTCCCTTCTCTGTTCTTGCGGCTCTTTCTTTTCCTCTTCTTAGACGTCCTCTTCTTTGGTTTGGAAATTCCTGAAAGATTGTCGACATGGCTCCGGCGGGGGCCTGGAGCACCGATTCCTGGCCAGGCCGACAAAGCGAAACCCTCAAAGTCTCTTTCCGAAATGACACTGTCAGATCCAAAAACCTCATTATGGACTCATCTAGGACTGAAGCTTCTTCTGGACCACCTATATACTGTCTGAACCTTTGTCGTATTGGCCCTACGACCCATCCAGGTCAGTATGCCTAGTAGTAGTTGCCTAGGTCCTCCCTGGAGCCCTGGTTTGGTTTCGTGGAACCTCTAGGTTCTCCTGCCTCTCAGCGAACCACTGTCCCGTTTATTGTGTTTGCGGTTCCCACTCCAACAGACCCCCAAGTGTGGTTTACATCCCCAGATCTGTGGCAATTGACTTGGTCCACTCCGGGCAACACACCTTGGGTACAACCTTGGCTCAACCCCAATCAGGTGGGCTCTCCCTGGCTCCTCAAGCTTTGGCTCATCAAGCCTTTTCCCTTGGAACCCACGGTTCCCTACCCAGTAGCTATGGTTGCAGTCAGCAAGTCCAGTTGGTGCAGACCTCATATGGTTAGCTCTCCCTACAGGTACGACACTGGGGACATCAGACATGATTGTCCCAATCCTTAAAAGAAATTTACAGCAGGTAGACTAGGAGTTCATTTTTGAATGTCTGTTAAGGAGAACAAGCAGAAAAGCTACCGAACACCTCAAGGGTGCAGGCATCACGGAGAGTCCGTGAGGGATTTCCCGAAGGAAGGATCCAAGGGAGCATGGAAAAAAACCATGATGGGGAAAAAGGACAGAGTCCCAAAACCCTGAGTCTGGAAACACGCTAAGTCCAAAAACGAGGAAAACAAAGTCTGAAACCGTAGAGGTGAAAAAATCTGTAAACTATAGATAGGGAAAACAGACTAAGTATGAACCACAGGGAACAAACCAAAGATCCAGGATTCCCAAACAAAACCCATAAATTATATATATTTTATATATATATATTTTACTCGCGTGTCTTAGACCGCATTGCATCGCTAAGGGAAGGCTCGCAAATTTATAGTCCGGGAGCCCAGAAGGTTTATTCAGCTGAAGAGGTACAAAAGGTTTGGTGGCCTGATTGTGTTGGTATGTGACCAAGCTTCAATAAAATGTGTTGCTGCCGGGGCACACCCTGCATGGTAGGTGAGGGGGTCACAAAATAGGGGGGCAAAATATGCTTTTATTTAGCTGAAGAGGTACAAGCACACAAGTTTCTGGGTTTTATACCCAGGAGGGTACCTTGCATCATGGTGGCAATGACAGCAATATCTGACTGCATGGGGCCCCAGACA